>VDFB02169675.1:35341-56844 GCA_007258455.2 Sequoia sempervirens | reverse complement strand
CTACCCTTTGTCTCTCTCCCACTCCCCCCTCTCTCTCTCTTTCAAGTATCTCCCTCCTACCCCCACTCTCCCTTTTTCTCTCACTCCCTCCATATCTCTCTCTCAATTCATAATTTAAAACAAATATCATTTATATTTATATTAATATTAAAAATTAATTTTTAATAGATGTTCAATCGAACCCATTTCAATTCTATTTTTTTATTGTATGTTAAATGGGTTCGGTTGAACCATGGTTTGGTTGAACCCGCATTCGACTGAGCATTATTTTTTTGTTTGACCGAATAGTTGTTTGACCAAACCCACTTATTTGCACCCACATCCTCTTAGGGACCAAAATTGCTCAAAATTTTGCACTTCAAAGCTTAATTTGAGAATGAAAATCGAGGAGATCTCAAAAACCCAATTGGTATCAAGTTTCCCTCAAAACAAGCTATCCAACGAATATAATTTTAATATGTTTTGATTATATTATCTATTTATTTTTTAAGTTTTATTAAATATAGGTTTTTCACCGAAAACAAAACTCTATGTTCTACACATGTGGAAAAATAGAAGATTATCAAAAAAATATTTAAAAAAATATGAGTGCACCAGATATTGGAGTCCTTGATCCAACAAAAATAAAATAAAATCGATACATATAGTAAAAGTTATGCATTATACAGCTGCGTTATGTCTGAATTGTAATTTATTTGACTTTGAAACTTGATTAAAGAAAAAATAATCAATAAAAAAATATCTAACCAAGTGGAAGCACTAGATATCGGAGTTACAAATCTAAATTCGAAAAAATTAGAATTTTATCTTTCAAGGAAAAAAAGTTATGCATTATACGGTGTGTATCACTTTTTAAAAATGTTGTTTTTTGAAAAAAACCAATTTTCATGGGATATGGAAAAAGAAGTGCAATCTAACTCCAAAAATTTTGAAAAAAATATTTTTAGAATCTACAGACAAAATGTGACAAGAGTCTAGTTTGCATCATCTTCAAATTCCTCATGGTTTAATCGCTATAGGTGCTCGAATATGAAGATTTAGTTAAAAAAGAAGAAGTTAGTGTCCAGTTTGGCCAAAAATTGTAAACCACTATTGTGGGATCACCCAAGAATAAGATGATATCGAAAACCTCATGGATAGTGGTAGTGTAAATAAATTAGTTAATTACTAGTTGTTTATAGTTAGCAATAAGAAGGGATCCTCCCCTTTCTAAGAGGAGAGATTTAATCTCATCATACTATGGCTGATATAATCATTTTTCATTAGTTGGTTGATAACAAAATATTCATGGGAAACAAGTATAGACCATAAATAATATGTAATATGATTATACCTAGAATCAACATCATTCCTTGGATACTCGTGAAACAATGAACACAACAAAGGAGTGACACATTAGGACAACAAACAAGCTTTTGGTTCAACATGGAAGGGACCTAAATGTATCAATGCCTTGTATCGCCCCCAAAAGGAAAACAAAAGATAATAAAATATTCATGACACAAAGAAGAATGAAGGTACATATAGATGGATTTCATGACATATTTTTTTTCTTTGTATCCTTGTACCAACAAGAACAAGGGTCCTCCAAATAAAACTAACAAATATATAAACACATCAAATAGCACAACATGAGAGATCACATCATGTGCAAGAAAACACATAAAAAAACACACTAATACCACATGTGCAAGCCGATCTAAAGAAAATATTTCGTATCCCAATCTTGCTCATCATAAATGGAAGGTGAATAATACGCTAAATAGACTACAAAAAGTGTCATACAAGGAGTAGTACTAGGTTCAACACGTGGTGGATCAATTTCAAAAGGAGGATCATCATAGTTTTCCCCATTCAAGTTCATTGATAATTTAGCAAATATAAGAGATATTTCATTATAATATTTTTTCTTTTAGCTTATAATATTCTTCTTCACTATCTAAATTTATCACAATAAATTGTTTATGAGCAATATGATCATGAGTAACATCATTCATATGTTCTTCCTTCTTTATCTGCTTGGTATGTGATAGATAAGGTTCAATTGCACAATTTTGCAAGGGTGGCGATGTGGATTTAGGTGATGGAGAGGATGGATGGGTGAGAGGAAACTCATCAGAGTTGGTTTTGATAGTTGGTTGGTTATTAAGGTTTAATTCTTTCTATCCAATTGGAGAGTGATGGCATGACACATTTACACTCTTTTTGAATTCTTTTTCTTCTTGCATGGGCTTCATCTTGTGAAGGGTTAATGGGGGTTCCCCATCATAGGTTTATTTTTTTCCTTTGGAGGAGGAATCAAAGGGACCACCATGGGTTGGGATACCACTATGTTCTTAGGTTTAAAAAAATGTTTCTCTTTTTGAGGTACAAATTTGATTGTACACGATTATCCTGTGGTCTTTAATAAGATGGTGGAGGTGGAACCACATAATACATGTCAAGAGGTCAAGGGAGGATACTCATTTCAAACTTAGGTTCCTCCACTATTGTAGGGGTAGGAGATCCATCCATTGAATTCATAATGGAATTTAAGGAGCCCCATATGGGATATTAATAAGAGATAATTAAGCTATACATTTGGCTTTAAATTTTTTATGATATGAAAAGGTTATCCTCATGAGGCTTAATAGGTTTGATAGGTTGTGGCCAAAAATAATATAGTAAATCTTTTCCATGGGAATCCAAAGATTTAAACCCATTGTGATAAATTTTATTTATTCCATCTTTAAATAGGAACTTTACTTATTGGATTGCATTCATTGATTGTAGCCATGTATAACCTAACTTTAAATGAAATTGATCTAATTTTGAAATGATGGTGAATAAAACATCCAATTATTTTGGTCCAAAATTGAGTGGGAGAGTTATCGCACCTATCGTAGGGTGAACAAAACCATCATAAGATTTTAGCCATGCTTTCAATTGTTCATAAATGCAAGAGGGCCCAAAACTTAATGCGAAGGTGTACATAAATACGCTTTACAACACTAAATTAAGGAAAAATTAGGTCAATTTAGCTTGAAAGGGCCCTAAACCTAATGTGAATGTGTAAAACACATTATAACACTAGATCAAGACAACATTAAGTTCATTTTAATGTTAATCATTCCCAAATTAAGTTTGAAAATGTAAAGGATGACATTTTTCAACACTAAAAAGAGTTTTCAATATCATTCTTATTATCATTTTCTTGAGCCTGGTTAGAAAAAAAAATTCTTCATCAACAATAACACCATTCACATTGGTTTTAATTATTTCAATCTTCTTCTAGTTGTTATTCTTAAAAAATTTACCCTTTTTCATGATGCTTTGGAGAGTTAATTGCTGAGAATTTTTCTTAGGAAAGCCTATTGGAGCATCAGAAGAGGAGCCAATTTTAGGACTAGATGAAGGGATAAGCAGAGGTGGAGAGGAGGTGGGAAAATCATTCGATAAAGGGGAGAATTGATTGCGGGTGGAAAGTAGGGGTTGACAACTCAGAGGAGAAGGGGAAGTTATTAGGGAAGCAGAGGCAATCAGATGGTCAAGAGTTGAAGGGGTTGACCGACAAGATGGAGGTGACTCATGAGAAAAAGCAATAGGAGACCCCCCTGATGTGGTGAACAAAAAACCACCATCACCTAGTGTCATTGCCTCCTCAAACGAGGAAGACACACCAACATTTAATCTAGGAGAATTATCACTAGGACGATTAACACCACCATGAATCAATGAGAAACTTTTTCTTAAATGCCCTTCTTTTTGGCAAAGATAACAAGCACCCAAGCCAACAAGCACTTATATAGGGAAAATATGGAGAACACCCTCAATTTTTAGACCAATATTTCTAGGAAGATCAACCCCCAGGTTAAGGGACACAAGAACCCTAGCATTCAAGTCTGATAAGGTAACCCTAGGCCTATCAACCCTGACCACATTACTGAAAGGCTCCGCAATTTGAGGGACAAAAAACCACAGGTCTTGAGGAATGCTTTTAACCAACAGCCACCTAGGGCTTGCCAAAGCAAGAATTTCATTGCAATTTTCCCCCAAGGACTAGGACAACACCCTAAAAATAGATTTCCCAATGCTCCAATAGGGTTTTTTTAAACTTTCAATTGCATATCATGATTCTTAAAATAAATCATAAACAAGCTTTTCTGAATCATTTGACATAATGAAATTTGCATGTTTAACTTTTTTTCTTGACAATATTAAACCAATTGTCTAAGTATTTCCTAGCGGGGAGATTATTCAGGTTGATGGCAGCCATAAAAACTGCAACCTCAAAGAGTCTACCACTTTCTTTATAGATGGTGCCTAACATATCAATATTTGGAACAATCACAATGGTATCTAGAGGATACCTACCTTGCAGTCCTCCATTGGTGCCAGAGATTTCTCCTTCTCCTACAGATTCAAATACAAATTTTGCATTTTCCAAACACACAGGATTATCAATTACAACAACATCACAAAAAGATTTGGGTTGATTAAATGTATTAACTTCCCCCTCTTCTTTCAAGATAGCCTCAAAGGATTCAAGGGGGTATGTACCCCCTTCCATGGTACTTCACACACATGAACAACCTTTTAGGCCAGAGAAAAATAAATACTAACTATACACAAACCCACATAAAGCCAAGAACACAACCACAACAAAACCCAACAAAGAGGAAAATGAATGAGAAAAAATACAAAGGGGCATGAAAGATATGTACCTTCATGGGGGAGAGCCACACCTCCTCCACCACAAGTTGTTGAAACCCTCGAACCAGGCTATCACAGTGCTCCATAAGAACCGGCTTGGATTTTATTTTACATTGCAACAAGGAATGTATAATTAGAAAACAAAGAAGTAGTTTAAAATGTTTAATAATATTATTATTTTCAAATCAAATGAAATAAATGCTAAATTATGTAAATAATTATACTAAAAGATAAGATTATGTTTTCTTATTGTATTTCATCTAGCTTGATAGAAATATGTGTCTCTTATAGATATCATAATCTCTAAGCCTTCAAATTATTAGGTTTCTTATAAAGATGTTTTACCATTAAGCTTTAATGTCCATATATTCAATTTTTCAAATGCTACATCTGTATATTTCTATCCAAATTAGGAGATTAGATGTATTAAGAGGATAAATGACATAAATAAATCATAGATTTTCAAAAAGAAAAGGAAAAATAATTATAAAAGTTGGAAAATATCGAGATGCACAATTTTCATTAGAATAATGTTCCTTCATTAAAAATATGTCCCATTAAAAATATGTCCAACTTGTAGCTATTTGGGGATAGCTCTTTCACTTATGGTCCAAGATGAGAAGAAGCTAGTTAATGATGAAGTTCTCCCTCTAGAGATTATGATAACAAAGGATATTAGAATTATAATATTAAAGCATGTATTCTAAATTAAAATTATTTTTAAAAGAAAAAATCTAAAAAATTATCTAAAGTTAAAATTTTATATAAAATCTAAAATCTAAGAATTACATCTAAAATTATTATTTTTATATAAAATCAAAATGTAAAATTGTATATGAAATTAAAATTATAGAAAAAACTCAAATTTTGAAATTCTACATGAAAATATAATTATGTAAGAATCCCAAAAGTTCAAATTATATTATATCTAAAATCAAAATTACAAATTTATATCTAAATTTTAAAAAATTATAATTAAAAAAAGAAAAAAACCTTTTTTTACAAAATCTAAGAAATGATTTACATTCACAAATTAAAATTTAAGTTTATACAACATATAATCCAAAGTTGTTCTTAAAATTTAGATTGAATAGAACCCCCAAAATACAATGTTATGCATATGAAATCACACGTCAAACCAAAAAATATATAAAGTTATTCTTAAAATTATATCTTTATATAAAATTTTAAAAATAAACTTAAAAAAATCCTTATTTAAGTCTATATACACCTAAAAATGGTCTGGATAATCTAATTAATTAAATACAACTTATTTGCTTAATTAACCTTTAATTCCTCTATTACTGAATAAATATAAATATTTATTTATTGTTCATTTTTCTAATTCTTCAATTTTAATTAAATAAACAACTTCAATAGTTTGTGTTATTTAATCATCATATTATTTCCTCTTAATTAAATAAAAAAGTTTAAATACTTTATTGTTTAATTATCATATCTCTTCTATATTTATTTAATAAACAAATTTCTATAGTTTGTTTTACTAAATTAATTATTCTCTTTTGCTAATTTGAATAAATCAAAATATTCAAATAAAGGAAATTTCCTCTATTCACTCACCAATAAAATTAGATATTTTATATCTAATTAATTCAACTGGCATTCACAGGAAAGTGGTGGAGACAAACTGGAGACAAATCGGAAATCAACTTCTTCATCTCCTTCCTTTGATTCTTCCTATCATTTGGCTTGATGTTTTCATGGGGAGAAACCATTCTCATGATTAGCTTAAGGTTCTTCATCTCTCACCATTCAATCCTCCAGATTGAATCCAAGTCTTTGTTGTGTTGCCCCTTCACAAAATTGTTGTCGTGAATCTATAAATACAACCTTCTTCTATAGGAAATGGATCTGAATCCCAACTTTGTGCAAACTTACTCTACAAGAATATCAATCAAGCAATCAAGCATCTCAACAATAGCAATATCATTTAGCAATAGCAATCATAGTATATAATCAATATCATAGCTACATCGTAGATCACTGTAGCTTCATTTTTATCATATTCATGTCAACATAGATTACAGTAGCTTCATCATATCATCTAGATATCATCATACAAGATTAGATTATTGTATTTAGCAGCATCTCATTCTCTAGATTGACATTTTAACAGTTACAATGCTTACCAAATCTGAGAACCTCGTGACTTAATAAATCTTTAGAGATAGAGAACAATATGATGCTTTCATTAGATTCTTGTTTTAAACTAATTTAATTATTGAATCTTTGATAAAATGTCTTATTAAGAAGTGTTCTTAGTTATTTTACTCATTACTTATTTCACACGTACAAAGTCCATCAATTTACTTGCTATTTTTTATTTCAAGAAAATTTAGTATTTATACAATCCATTTGAACTCTATGAAAACTAAGACCCTCCTTCGAGCACTAAAAATAATAATTTATATTTATAATATATTAAATATTCTACTTGTTCAAATTTTTTTAAAAAAATTGTAGGAGTTACAATTTCTTATAACCATTATCTTTTAACTTATAATGTCTTAAGTCAATCCTATGTCATCAAGTACACCAATAATATCTTTCTATTAATTTTTTAATGATGAAATTGGAGAGCTTGAATATGTTTTCAATGATGCTAATTTATAAATTCAAATATATTTAAATAAATAACATAAGTGGATATATGTGTCTCTTGTACGGGACATTTCTCTCCAAGACATATTTTTGGAGTGTGATTAAATATAATTTATAATTTTAACAACCCTCATAAACTTTATTTTATCCCACAACTTAACTAGATGGTGGAGAACACCTATAAAAAATAAGCATATTACATATCCATGTACAAATGAAGAATATTTAATCCAAATGCCTTCTTGAAAATATACAAATTTATCCTTGTTTTGAACACCTTTGGTTATGTCTATCCCTAACAAGATGCCTTTCTTATTTCTATCAATAAAGAAGGTGAAGCCAGTTGTAATGATCTACAAGAAAATTTACAAATGGAAAACCAATGTCAATCTCTCGAAAATGAGTCAACACCATAGATTGCTTGATTATTTTAAGGTCTTTGCACTACTTTCTTTTGCAAGTGAATCTTTTGCACCTTAAATGATCTTAACATATTTTCTTTTTCATTATTTTGCACTCTCAATGATTTGTAACTTTCATTTTTCTCATATCAAATTGTTGAAATTGGAAAGCTTGAATAGGTTTTCTCAATTGCTAAATTTATAGGTCAAAAAAATTTAAATAGATAACATATACAAATAGATATGTCTATTACATGAGATATGAC
Source organism: Sequoia sempervirens (assembly GCA_007258455.2). Classification (NCBI taxonomy): domain Eukaryota; kingdom Viridiplantae; phylum Streptophyta; class Pinopsida; order Cupressales; family Cupressaceae; genus Sequoia; species Sequoia sempervirens. The sequence continues at coordinate 48,863 of VDFB02169675.1, read as the reverse complement.
TCTATGACAAATAATTTTGAAATATGATTAAATATAATCTATATTATTTAAAACCAATGATAGAATCATAAGGCCCCTTCCCAATTTCATTTGTTCTTTGCTCAAAGCATGTTGATTATGCAGATATACATGTAAATTATATGTCACCTACATACAAGGTACTTCCACAAGTCTCATTAAACTTTAATATAATTTTGTACATAACTTGTAACATATATTATTGCCTAGATTCTTTTCGAAATCTATATTTTAATTGTCGATACAAAGCTGATTAACATATACTAAGAAGTAATAATTTGAACGCTTCCAAAGTTTAATTTATATAAAGATTATTATCCATTTAAAAAGCTTATCAATGGATGCTAGTTCAAGGAAGCAACAAGCTGAGACGCAGACAGACGTATTTCCTGCCTAACATGTTAAGTAAGACGAGATACAATTTCAGTCGGTTGGAAAGCAACTTTCTGTAAATAGAAAACAGAGATTGCTTACAATAATAGAATGATCTGGTTGTTGAGACTCTGTCCACATTAAACAATAATCGGTAGCTTGGATGAACAGACATCTACTCATTAATATATAATAAGATCCTTTCAAGGAAAGAAAACAAGAAAAACTGATTGCATAGTTAAAGTTACGATCCTCTCGCTGTCCCTAATCACCTTGCTATATTTAATTCTTAAAGTTCTTTCATAAGGTTACTCTATTCCTAAAATTGTATGTTAGGTATAATAAAAAAAAATTATAATATCAAAGTAATAATATTTTGCAATTTATTTGATGGTCTAAAGTTCTTCTTAATATCAACGTAGTAATATTTTGCAATCTATTTTAATAGTCTAAAGATTATTAAATTATGTTAAAATATGAAATATTCCTTTTAATGCTAAAAGATTCTTTTTTATTGTTTTGTAAATATGAGTAAAAAAATTGTAGGTTTCTTTAATATCTTTTCAATTGTCAAAACATAACTCCAAACAAAGGTTAAAGTGAAAAGTTATGGTGAAAGTATTAGAAGAGTCTTTTTAGTATCAATTTTTTTTTCCCCCTTTTTAAATAAAAAAGATAATATAAATTTGATGAAAATAATATGATAGAGAAATTGTACATTTCTATGAGATCTTTCCAATAACCCGAAGATTCCTCAAAATAGAAATTGGGATAAAAATTGATGGTAGAATTATGAAAAGATTTTGTCAAATTAGAGACTATTTGGGGGTGGAATAACCTTAGTTTAGAACTTAAATTATGCATTCACAATAACATATTAGACTTTTGAGTATGTTTGTTTGAGATTGCCCTATAAAATAGTTTTTTCTCTGTCTTGTTGGACTAAAAAGTCTCAGTTGAAGATGAGCTACTAACCAACCCATTTTAACATACACTCAATTTAACAGTCAAAAGAATTGATTTTCCAATTTAAAATAGGGCGACTATAGGTGCTATTGGATGGATGATAGACACATACAAATAAAAGGTGTCAATGAAGCATGGCACAAACTAATTTAAAAAAAGAGTATAATTATGCAATGTTTGGCTAACATGATTATTTATATGCGGATATTGACCATCTAATAGTACCTAAAGGTGCTTTTACTTGTAACTAAATCTAGGAGCACCATTTTGTAGTCATGGCCTCTCTTCTTTCAAGAATTTTGGCTTGTCAAGGTCATCTTACTAAAGGCCACTAATTTGTGTGTTTAAGGGATATTTTAAGAGTATAAAACTTATGGTTTAGGGTCCCTTAATTATGGTATACCATTGAGTCATATGTACCTTGTAGGTGTAACTTACACATGTAATGTGTACCTTCAATATGTAAATGTGTGCCTAACCGAGAGGTGTAGAAATAACAACAATGCCTCCCCCTTTTTTGTTCAGTCGATTCAAGTGAATTATTCTGCATTATAGATATATCATTCTTGGTATCTTTTAGCATTGCCATATATTGGTGTTATCTTTGTGGATCTTTATTATTTATTTGATTTGATTTTTGTTATCACTCTCATAGTTAATCCTTGAGCTTTGATACTACATAAGATTAATGACAAGGGTCCATAATTAAACAACTAATAAAAATCCACATTAAATATAAGAGAATAAAAATAATTCATGTCTTGCTTTGGAAATCCCCAAGCCTTAGGCTTGGATTTTTTTTTCGATTTCCAATCCAAAGACTTGGAATGGCTTTCCAACATCCAAAGATGTGTTTTTCATATTATATTGGATTTCACATAATCTCGATTGTGTTAACCGTTAGGTTTGCACGTGTTTCAAGGTCAAGTAAATCAAACACCTGGGTAATATTAGGCTCTCTCTTAGCTATTTAACAATGTATTTTTTTTCACATTTTGATAATTTTAAGGCTTTCATCTTTAATTTGTTTTGTTTGTGTGTCTATTTTTTGTCAAAAACTAGTGTTTGGTATTTTTTACTTTACTTTTTAATCATTCATTTAAATTTCAAATAAATTGCATTTTTTAAAACTAGACTCCATTCTACACATATTAAAAAAAAATGATTTTCAATTAGTTTTCAAAAATTATAGGGGTAGCATGACCAAAATTTTGTTTTTCATGATGTGCCCACTTTGAAAATTAGTAAAAAAACAAATATTCATTAAAAAATTATCAAAAAAATTGGACATAAAGAACATCATGTTAGCTAATTTCTCACCAAAGTAATTATAAAAATACCAAAAAATGTTAACCTTTTGAGGGAGCCACAAAAGACACTATGTTATATTTTTCTGACAAAAACAACACCAATTTTTGTGGATCCCTTTTTTAAACCCCTTAATATCTATCATTATTTTAAAAAATAGTAGTTTAGAAAGTAGATTCAGAGCACTACAACCCTTGTTTTTGTTGCATCTTAAAATTTTGAGTGTAACTATCCCCAATTTCTCATCCAAGGTTAGTATTTCTTGATTTCAAAAAAAAGTGGCCACTTAAGACCCCTTTTTGGCTCCCCATCTTTCTACACTTAGCCAGGATGAAGATGTGAAAAGGTAAGAGGGTATGTGCAAGATAATGATGGGCCAAAAAGTGGCAATATAATGGGTATTTGTAGGGTATGTGGATGACGACTTTTTTTACCCAAAATTGATGAAATGAAAAGGGTTTTTAAAGGATATTCTCAACTTTCCACCAATATAATTTATTCTCTACTTTGAATTTAATAAATAATTATTATTCATTTTCTATTTGAATTACGACTAAAGTCCCTATTGATAGGTTGATTGAAAAACATCTATAACTTTCAAACGGTATCACATTTTTGGAATCTAAAATATGCATCACATTATATGCTTTGCATACTATAAGATTAAAAAAAGAAAAAATGAATTTCATGAATTTTTGACCAAGATAAGGTGGTCAGACATACGAGTTTTTATATTTTTTAAAAGTTGTAATAAAAAATTCATAATTAATTATTTACGTAGAAAAAAATTACAAAAAAATATGCATCACACCCGGACATGAGTCCTCTACTTATTTCTAAAATATTATAAAAAAATATTATCATTTTATTGTGGTTAGGGTGGTCAAATAGACACCTACTTCTTATTTTTTCCCTAAAATTTAAGTACTATTGCATTGAAATTTCAAATTTTCACCAAATAGATTTTTTTCTTAAATAAACCTAGTAGTTTAGAAACTACATTCAATTTTCTAAGATTCTATTCTTACATATTTTGAAATAATATAGATAACTTATTCAATTTTTTATGTCAAGTTGCCTAACTCTGATTTTTCCTGAATTTTTGCCACTTAAGGGCCTTTTTTTTCCATGATGATCCTACACATACCCAAGAGTCAAACTCTAACTACCCCTCCAAGTATGAAACAACTATAGAAATCTATGGACAAGTGTTGGGACACTTGATGAATCTACATAAGGTGAGACAAAATTCTAGATAACCTCTAAATGAACTTAAGTGTACTATGAATAGGACTATAATAAGTAGGCCAAAAAGATAACTAGTTTGATAATACCTCTTTTCACACTAACATCCCTCCTTAAGTGACACTTAGGGAGTAAGCTGAGCACTAAATAGATGAGTCCCAATAACAAGGCTAATAAAATACTCATGTACAATAATGGTCTCTCCGAAATGAAGAAAAGGGAGAAAATTGAATGGGAAAAATATTGGGATTAATGTGTCTCAACCTTAGTGAGTCCCATGATTATTTATTTAATTATTTTCCCATAAGTTGTTGATTTTATTTATTAAATTCAATCATAATTTTTTCCATAATTCTAAGGCACTTTATGGGACCCAACGGAGAGTTGGCATCCTACATGCAAGGTGTAAAAGGATAACATTGTGACACATGTCACATGGGAGCTTCATTGGGAAAAGGAAATTGTTTAGACCTTTAAAATGGGTGCCATGATGATATGTGGTAGTTTATTTTGGAACCAAGCATTGGCAAGGTCCATTTGTGTGAGTGTTTATCTGTTCAAAAAAGAGGAAGCAAGGAAATGTGAAACTTGTCACTTGGGTGTTTATTGGAGCATTGAGAATTGTGCAAACCTTAAGGATGAGTGCCATGATGCCAAGTGGCATGTGTTTGAATTTTTGACTAAAGCTTTGAAGGGAAATTCGATAAACAAAGACTAAGTTGTCACTCAAAGTGACTAGGAGTCTTGGGTGAGTTTTGAATTGATAATTGAGTTGATTTTCTCTATGGGGTTCCTAGCATGTGAGATTTCTTTTTTTTTGGAGCTACAAGTCTTGCATGTGCTTGCATGTTGTTGCATGTTGGTGCATGTACATGCATGTTTGGCAGGTTGGTAATCAGGTCACTTGGGACTTGCACAATGTTGTTGGTTTCAGTTGCATTCATGTAGAGACTAAGAGATTAACACATGGAAATGTTCAATGACCATGTATAAGAAGTATATGTTGATGCCTTAGTGAATTTGTTGTATGGTTGAGAGATTGTAATTTTTGAGATGTCATTATGCTACTGAATGTTGTGTTATAGAGACCAATCAGACTCAAATAAAATCTTCATCATTATCTTATTAACTAATTTGTTGCACATAATAAATATTTTGCTGCACTTGTATTTAAAATAGCAATTACAAATGGAGAATTCAAGGATGAATACGGGTCGGGCATTCTGCAACTTGAGCTAGGGCATCCGTGCCCTACCTTTGTCTAATCTTTCTTGCGCATGCGAAGGGGGGGTGTTTGGTGTCTGCAGGGGTAAGGATCGGAGTTGGCTATTCGCCGTGTCTTGTTCTTGGCTAAGTCTCCGTGGTGCGAATATCTGGTTCAGGCGAGGGTTCGTGCCTTTTTCTTTTGCGGAATCCTCTATTTTGTCTTGCGTGGGAAGTCTTCTTCGTTGGTGTTTCCTATGGGTTTTTCCAGTGGTTAGTGGCTGGGTGTTGGGCTGGGGTCTTTGAAACCTGTGGTTGGCTTTTTATATCTTGGGGGCTTTGCATGCCCGCTATCTTTGTTGCTTCTCTCTATTGCGTGGGTAGGGAGGATTGAAGGTGTGGGGTTTGGTGTTGGGCGGTGATAAGAGGAAGGGTGTGGGGAGGATTTCCCCACCCATTTTTGGGGTTCATGTTTTTTCTTGGGCATGATGGCCTGCTCAAAGGGTGAGACATCAATGAGGAGCCCTCACTTGGACTTTCAGGCAGTGGTAGGCTCGAAGTTTTCAAGTCAAGAGATGAAGACCTTCGATAACAATCTATTTGCTCAAAATATTGGGATTGTTGATTTGGGGTTATCTAAAGGCTCATGGATCATGAAGATTAACGGTTGTCTCAAGAGGTACAAGGAGAGGCCAAAATTGGTTGTTCCGTCTGAAATGATTGCTGAAGATGTTGAGTATTATTCAAATCACTCCTTATATTGTAAGTTTTTGGGGATGAGGGTTTCTTTGCAATTTTTGGAGGTTTGGGCCCAGAGGACATGCGAGCCAGAGGGGGAAATGGAGATAATGTTGCTGGTGAACAATTATTTCATGGTTACTTTTAATTGCATTGTTGATCACAATAGGGTATTTAAGGGAGGCCCTTATTTTTATAATAAGGTAGGGTTGTTTATCAAGCCATGTCATGCAGGTTTTAACCCCGCAGAAGAGCTTCCAAATTGTGTCCTGGTGTGGGTTCGTTTACCGAGGTTCCCAGTGGAATGTTGTCGAGAGGATGTGTTGCACCTTTTGGCCTCGGTGCTTGGAAAGCTAGTTGGGACTTCATTGCAAAATTTGGGTAAAAAGGTAATGACTTTTGCACACATTTGTGTTGAGATTGATCTAAGTAGGCCTTTGCCTGATGCAATAGATATGTGTGTGGGCTCTTATTCTTGGGTGCAACATTTGGACTATGAAACTCTTCCTTTTCATTGTCAGCTCTGTCGAGAATATGGCCATTTGCATCAGAGATGTCCAAGGTATAAGCCTATGGAGTCCCAACCTTCACAACCTGCAAGCAATCTTCCTGAAACAGATAAGGGGAAGAGCATTTCTCTTGAGGAGGTAGGTGTTTTTGATGGTTTTTCTCTAGTCAAGGCTCAAATTCGGAACAGGGGTCAAAAGAGACCTTTTAAAGAAAGGCAAGATGAAGGTACCTTCAACAGATTTGAGGTTTTCGATGAGCTCATCCAACAATAGGTGAACCCAGGATTGATCAACCTAGATCAAGGGCTTGAGGGCTTAGCTCAGGAGGATCTTGTTCTTGATTCTTCTATGGATCCACAAAGGGCTGATTGTTTGCACATGGAAGTTGGTCAACAATTGGGGGTTTTTGAGGTGCAGGAACCCTTGGCCGTTGGTACAATAGTAAGTGGGGATTCTCCTCTTCCTAGGCAGAACACTGGTTCAGACCCGGCTAAGAAGACCAAGCCTTCCCCTAAATTGGGCATCATGCAAAAGGATATTAAAAAGGGCGGGGCAAAGAAATTTGCTAAACCTAGCAGGAAAAAGGATGTGGAAAAGATTAAACTAGTAGGTGAGAATTTGGTGGAGTCAGGGAAAGTAAGGACTCTAGATTCTCTTTTTTCAAGCCCCTTGAAATGATTTTTTTGTCATGGAATGTACGAGGCTTGAACAGTGGCCCTAGACAAAAAGTGGTTCATGATTTAGTTAGAAGTCAAGGTCCTGATGTCTTCTTTTTCCAAGAGACTAAGTTATTTGTTGAGAATATGCAAGGCTTGGCACCTAGGTTGTGGAGGAATGGGGAATGCCAGTGCATTGGAGCTCATGGAGCTTCTGGGGGTCTAGCATGTTTATGGAATCCACGGAGAATCCATCCTCTTTGGTGGATTTCTTCTAAATCCTCTACGTCTATGATTGCTACTAGTTTTGAGATAGGGGAAGTAATTCTCTTTTCTAATATATATGCTCCTACATATTTTTGGGGTAAACAAGGTCTGTGGTCCCATATCAGGCTTATCCGTAGCATGATGCCTTTTCATCCATGGATTTTGGCTAGAGATTTCAATGCTATTTGTGAGTTGGCTGAGAAGCGAGGGGGTATTGGAAGGTTGGAACCCTTTGCGCTACTACTTCATGACAATATCAATACCTTAAATCTTGTTGATATCAAACCCAACAATGGTCAGTTCACTTGGAACAATCGTTAGGTTGGTGAGTTCTGCATTGCTGAAAGATTAGATCAATTTCTGGTTTCCTGTTATTGGGTTGGAGGGATGTGGTCATCTTGCTCTAAGATCTTGGATTGGAGAGGATCTGACCACTGGCCTATTAAGCTTGCTACTGAGTCAACTTGTGTGCCTCGTATGCCCTCTTTTAGGTTCCAACTCATGTGGTTGTGGGACCCTTCTTTGAAGGCCTTTGTGACTGACTAGTGGAAGAAAGGTAGACCTGCTTATGGAACAACAATGTATTCCTTTGATAAGTTACTTCAGTATGTTAAATATGAGCTCAAACGGTGGAAACATCAGTACTTTGGGAATGTCTTCCATGCAAAGGTGATGGCTCAAGCTAATTTGGATTGTATCACAAGGAGGTTAAGGGAGGATGGGGTGACATATGAGTTGCTTCAGGATGAGGCTTGGGCTGTGAAGAATCTTGAAGAATGGGAGTTGCGTGAGGAAATGTATTGGAAATAGAAGGCTCGCATTGAGTGGCTTCAGGAAGGGGATAAAAATACTACTTTCTTCTTTAATTCGGTGAAAGCTAGACGACATGGTAATTCTATCTCTAGTCTGGTGAATGACAGGAGAGACCATCTTTCCTCCTTCCCAGAAATCTCAAGGGAGGCGGTGCAGTATTTTGAATCTCTTTTTAGGGAGGACTCGCAATGGGGGTCTCCTGAGGAAGCGCAGATCCTTTCTCGTATCCCCTCTCTCGTGTATGGATATTTGAATCAACAACTCATGAGTGATATCTCGCTTGAAGAGCTTGAAGGGATTATTTTCAATATGAAGAAGGGGAAGGCACCTGGTCCTGACGGCTTCTTGATTGAATTTTTTCAAGAATTCTAGGATATTATCAAACTTGATCTCTTGGCAGTGGTTCAAGAATCTCAAGAAAATAAGCTGATGCTAAGGGCTCTAAATGCTACCTTTCTGGCTCTTATTCCTAAGAGTGAGGGGGCTGATAGGTTAAGCCAATTTTGGCCCATTTCTTTATGCAATGTAATTTATAAAATTATTTCTAAACTTATTGCTGACTGGTTGAAAAAGGGGCTTGAGGAGCTGATCTTCGAGGAACAAAGTGGTTTTGTTGTTGCTAGGAAAATTATGGATGGGATTGTTATTGCAACGAAGGTCATCCATTCTATGGCCAGCTCTAAACAAAAAGTGATGTTTATCAAACTAGACATGGCTAAGGCATATGACAGAGTCAGGTGGTCCTTCCTTTGGCTGGTTCTTGGTGCTTTTGGTTTTGCTGAAGAATGGATTCAATGGGTTTTGAGTTGTGTTACTTCAATCTCTTTCTCTGTGCTTATCAATGGGAGTCACTCTGAGTTATTTGGTGCTTCTAGGGGGCTTCGACAGGGAGACCCTCTTTCCCCTTATTTGTTTATTCTTTTGGCTGAAGGTTTGGGGAGATGGATTAAAAGGAGTGTGGAGTCTGGTCTCATTTAGGGTTGGAGGTGGGGTGGCACCTTACCTTCGCAAACTCACTTATAATTTGTGGATGATATGACTTTGATGGGAATGGCTACAATGCAAGAGGCTTCTAATTTATGAAGAGTGCTGGATGTTTACCTGGTTTCCTCTGGTCAATAGATTAATGAGGGCAAGTCTTCAATTTTCTTCTTCAACACTCAGGGCCCCATTCAGCAGAGGATTGCCCAAACTTTGATATTTTAGATCGAGACTCTCCCTTTGACTTTCCTTGGCATTCCTATCTCAGTGTGTAGACTGCCTAGAGAGTCTTGGCAGATTATTTTGGATAAATTTTGGGTGAAAGTCAATCACTGGACTCGTCGATGGTTATCCTTTGCTAGTCATGTCCAGTTGATTAAGTCAGTGGTGCAGGCTTTGCCCATTTATAGATGCATGCTCCAAGTTACCCCTATGGGCTTTCTTAAGGACCTAGATTCTGTGGCGAGACAATTTTTATGGGCTGGTTGCTTGGAGTCCTCCAAATGGAGTCTTGTTAGATGGGAGGTTTTTTGTAGTCCAAAACAATATGGTGGACTAGGTTTGAGGCAGTCGGCATTGACTGGGGAGGCTCTAGCTACAAAACTGTATTGGCGATGGTGTAACGAGCAGGATAAGAGTTGGGCCAGGGTTCTTTCTTAGAAGTATCTCCCGAGGATCCCTCAGCTTGATATGTCTAGGTACCCCCTGGTGGGGAAGGGCTCAATGATATGGGGCACCCTCAAAAAAGGGGCTATGCTAATTAAGGAAGGATTATTTTAGATCTGCAAGAAGGGGACAGAGGTACAGTTCTATTCTGATTCTTGGGATGGTTTTCCTCCCATCACCTCTCAATTTCCCAATTTTTTGAATCTTTGCCAGAGATTTCTTGAGGCTGGTTGGTCATGGGTGAGTGATTTTAAGTCTTATTCCTCCTATGTTCAGATGGAGGTGGCCAAATGGAAGTCCCCGGTTGAGTGGCCAGATGTTGGTTTGCAGGAGGATTGTGCGGTGCTGCAAAGTATCCTCTCCAGTCGAAGATGCAGTTCTCTCTGAGATGATGACATGCTTTCCTAGTCCCCCAATCCTAAGGGGACCTATACTATAGCCTCTGGTTATAGTGTGTTATTGTCTCATAGGTTAGCTAGGACTGAAATTCAGTGGTGGAAGAAGGTTTGGAACAAGCTTTCTTGGCCAAAATGTAATTGCTTTGTTTGGTTGTTGGCTTGGAATAAGTGTTTGACCTAGGATAACATTCAAAAGAGAGGTTTTCAGGTCCCTTCTATTTGTGTTATGTGTGGGGCTAATGAGGAGGACTCTACTCACCTATTTTTTCATTGCTCTTTTGCTCTTCAGCTTTGGCATTTTTGGTGGGGTGTTTGGAAAATTCCTTGTGTTCATGCTTCCTCCTTGATTAAATTTTGGCAGGGGATGGGTCGCCCCCCTTCTATGGCCTCTTTTCTGCATGAGGTGTGGTTTGTGGGGCCTATCTTTTTATTGTGGTAGATTTGATTGGAACGTAATCAAAGGATATTTTGTGGAGAACAGAGGCTGGTGCAACAAATTTGGCATAGATGATTAGGTATGGTTCAAGAAATAGTGGAAGCTAGGTGTGAAGTGGAATTCCCTTTGGTGAAAAGGGATATAGAGTTGGTGGAGAGATTGGGGATTCAGGGATCGTCATTGGCTCAGGCTAGGGCTAAGAGAGGACGATGAGAGAAGCAGAAAATTGATAGGGATGGCAAATGGCAACTTCCCCCATTCGGTGTTTTGAAGATCAATACTAATGGATCTTCAAGGGGCAATCTGGGACTGGCTAGCATTGGGGGGATTGGTAGGGATTCTTTGGGCTCAGAGATCTTCCTCTTTTCGATCTATGAAGGAACTCAAACCATCAACCTGGTGGAAGGGTTGGCTATTCTTGATGCTCTTGAGCAAGCTTATGCTTTGGGGTGGAGAAGGATTGCTTGTGAATCTGATTCTCAGATATTGATCAATTTTCTTATTAAGCAGAAAGTAGTTGATGTCAGCTGGCAGTTGGCTAGGGTTGTGCAACAAATTCCGTGGGTTAGTTCTTTGATAGAAGCAGTGTCTTTTGTCCATATTCTAAGGTAGTGGAATAGGGCAGCTGATTGTTTGAAAAAATGGGCTTCTGAGCATGTTGAGGGATGGAGAATTGAGGAGTGGAATATGGTTTCTTAGGAGCTCCGTCTTGATTTAATGAATATTCTTGCTGAAGATAGGGCTGGGAATGGTCACAGCTGATGGTGCTGGCTATTTGTTCTTAGTTTGGTTTGTTGTTCTTTTTTTTCCTTGGGATCTCAATCCTGTGCTTCCTTTGTAATGTTTCTTTCTGATCTTCAATAAAAAATTTACCCCCTTTTTTGAAAATAACAATTACAAACGATTGTTAAATGTTGAGATGACCAGTTACAATATTTATTTAAAAGATAGATGCAAAAGAAAGATGAGAAATTGGAGCTTGTCCAAATAAATGTATGGGGACTGGTTAGCTCAGATATATTCTCTTGGTGGCACTCTGTATTATGTTACTTTTATTGATGATGGAACAAGAAAGGTATGGATTTATTTCCTTAAGCAGAAATCTGATGTATTTGAAACTTTTAAAAAATGGAGAAGCTTGGTTGAGAATGAGACAAGTAAAAAGTCAAAATGTCTTAGATCTGATAATGGTGGTGAGTATTGCAACAAATAATTTGAAGATTATTGTTCCTCTAATGGTAGTTGTAGGAAAAAAATGGTTCCACGGACTCCACAAGAAAATGGAGTGGTTGAGCGCATGAATAGAACAATAATGGAGTGTGCACAAACTATAAGATTGCATGTTATGTTGCCTTTAAACATGTGGGCAGAGGCTATAAGCACTATTGTTTATTTAATTAATAAAATTCCCTCTAATCCCTTCAGTTGTGGTATTCTAGAGGAAGCATGGACAAGTAAGAATGTGATTTATTATTTTCTCAAGACCTTCGATTTTGAAGTATTTACACAAGTAGATTCTAAAACTAGAACCAAGCTTGATGCTAAGTCAAAGAAATGTATATTTTTTGGATATGGAATTAATGAATTTGGTTATAGGCTTTGGGATTTTGAAAATCAAAAAATTGTAAGAAATAGGGGGATAAGTGCAAAAATATGGGGGGCCAAAAAGGGGGCTTCAGTGACCACTTTTTTTTTTAAATCAAGAAATATTGACCTTGGATGTGAAATTGAGGATAGATACACTCAAAATTTTGAGATGCAACAAAAACAAGGATTGTAGTGCTCTTATTCTAATTTCTAAACTACTAATTTATTTTGAAAATGGTTGAGGTTAAGGGGTTCAAAAGAGGGACCCATAGAAATTGGTGTTTTGTTTGTCAAAAAAACATAACATTGCAAATTTTGTGGGAACGTAGCATGGTGAACATTTTTTTAGTATTTTTAAGATCACTTCGGTGAAAGATTAGCTAACATTATGTAGTTGATGCATGATTTTTTTAATAAATTTTTTAATGAATATTTAATTTTTTCCTAATTTTCAAAGTGGACACTTCTTGAAAAATAGAATTTTGGTTGTGCTACCCCTACAAATTTTGGAAACTAATTGATTTTTAAAAAGAATAAAAATTGTAGAATGGATTCTATTTTCTAAAAATGTAATTTATTTAAAATTTTGATGAACGGTTAATTTATAACAAAAAAACACCAAACACTACTTTTTGCCAAAAAAGAGAAACACAAACAAAAGAAATTATAGATCATCAAAGGCTTAACATTGTCAAAAAGTGAAAAAAATTACATTATTGGATAGCTAAGAGAGAGCCTAACATTACCCAGTTGTTCGATTTGTTTGACATTGAAACACATGCAATCCTGACGGTGAGCACAAACTTGATTATGTGAAATATTATAGAATTTGCAAAAACACGTCTTTGGTTGTTGGGAAGGCCCTCCAAGCCTTTGTGTTGGTATTCCAAAGAAAATACCAAGCCTAAGTCTTGGGGATTCCCTAAGCAAGATATAATGCGAGCACGTTGTAACGCGCTCGTGTTATATCCTAGTTTTGGCATGGGTTTTTGCATTTGTGTGCGACATGTCTAGTAAGACATAATGAAAGTGCGCTATAACACACTTGCATTATGTCTTGCTTTATGTTAAATGCTACTCTATTGAATGTGTGTTTATATATTTGTATGTTTGTATGTACATGTATGCTTCTATGTCATGTATGTATGTATGCATGCTTGTATGTATGTATGTATGCATGTATGTATGTATGTATGTATCAATGCGTGTATATATGTATGCCTATATGTATGTATGTATTTAAGATTGTATGTGCATATGTACATGTATGCTTGTATGTATGTATGTATTTATGTATGTCTTTAGAGGGAGGGAGAAGTTTAAGAGAGAGTGTGTTGTCTAGGTAGGGTGGGAGGGAGA
>VDFB02169675.1:0-33579 GCA_007258455.2 Sequoia sempervirens | reverse complement strand
GAGGAGGTAGGAGGGAGAGACTTGAGAGAGGGAGAGAGTCGAAGGGAGTGGGAGAGAGATAGAGGTAGAGGTATAGAGGGTAGAGGGTTAATGGTAGAGGGGAGAGAGATAGGAGTGAGTGAGAGAGAAAGAGACTTGAGAGAGGGAGATGGGGTAGGAGGGAGAGATTTGAGAGAGATAGAGATGGAGAGATAGAGAGAGACATGTCTACGAAAAAATTATTTTCAAATAATTCACATGCCTTTTCCATGCTTCCACTTTGACCCTATCTTGCAATCATGGCATGCCACATGACAACATTTCTTTAAGGCATTCCATCCAAAAAATTCAAGTGGCCTTTGTCTATCCTATAATTAATCTTCTACGAGATGATTGTAAGTATATTGTATGAAGCCTTGAATGACATATATTTTATTTATTTGTATGGATTCAATTTTTAGTAAATAATATTTATCTCATTACCATGCTATAGGTAAAATTATCCACCATGCTGAGGAAACAGAGAAGGAATAAACCAAAAAATGAAGAGTATGAAACTAATAAAGCAAAAAATAGACAATGGATGAGGGGATATCGTCAGAAGAATAAATTGTATATGATTGATGAAATCAATCCAATTGAAGAAGAAACTCAACCATCAAAAAGAGAAAAGGCATTGGTGACACAATGGGAATGAATGCAAAAGCATCGTGCTAAGACAAAATTGGATACCGTAGTTGGAGACACACCCTCTACCGCAAGTGAATATGAAGGGACACCATTAAGCACAAGCGAACATGGAAGGACACCATCTACCACAAGTGAATATAGAGGGACACCATCTACCGCAAGTGAATATGGAAGGACACCATCTACCACATGTGAATATGAAGGGACACCATCCACCACATCTCAAGTTGAGAGTACACCATCACTCATATTTGATGAAGGTACACCATCTTCCCCATTTCAACCTCAAGTTTTTTCATCCATTCCACCCTTCATCAAAGGTACATGATTTAGCCCACCTCACTTAAATATTGATGAAATTCCTAATGTTGAAATGTATGTACCTAGGAGAACACCACCTAGAATTTTACGTAGAAAGCCAAACTATTTGATTAATATTGATGAGGATATTTTTCAACACATGGAAGGTAAGATTCCAGCATGCACTTGTAGAAGATATGCTAATAAGATTTGGAAATTTTTCTTTGAAAGGATAAATGAGACTGCAAGATGTCAACTATTTCTTGAAATGATGCAAGGTCTAAAGTATAGAAACATCATGAAGATTCTTAGGTTGAGAACATTGAATGCTTCAAGTGAAAACAATATTGCAAAGAATCTAATGGATTCTTATGAGAGTGTGGGTAAGACCTCACGCTCAAAGGATAGTAATGTCACCCAATGTGTCATTACATAAACTTTGGTAAGTAGTTAAACAAGGAGATCTTGTCTCATTAGAAAGATGAGTGAACAATTGAGAATTAATAGAAAAACTTTATCAAGAACCATTCAAAGATGACAAAGAATTGAGGGCACTGATTCAAATGAATTATGGGCATTCTCGAGGAGACTCCCAAAAAAAGCGAAACTAGTTATTGAAGCATTGAGAACACTAATTGAAGAGTATTGGAAGAACAACGCAAGGTCATCTCTGAATCAAAGGGATATGATAAGAAGGAGAACTAGTAGTTAGAATCATGAAACACATCCAAAGCATTTTTTGGAGATGAATCAAACCTAATTTTTTCATAAATTTCAATAGGATTATCCTCAAATTCAAATTTGTCAAAGATATTTTGAAATGATTAAACCTTTTTATGTCAAGGTAAATCACACATGCACTACTTGTTGTAGATTACATATTGAATTCTCTAACCATTATGATGTTTATCTTTCTATATGTTTTTTATTAAATAAGAAACATTTACAAGGTGTTGTATTCTTTACATGGAGAGCCCAAAGGGCCAAAAAGGAACTAGTTCAAAACATTATAAAAAATTCTATAACCAAAAGCAATAGACATAGGACATAGAAACAACACATTAACAACAAAATACTAGTCCCACCCAAACCCTAACACAAACTATCTACATTTTCCCATTTCCATGCTAGGAGATTCAACACATTGTCCCCAATCCAGTTTGGTCCTTCTCCCTCAAAATTCTTATCTACTTCCTCCTTGATGACATCAAATAGAGTGACATCAGATTTTTGGATCATCTTAACTGTGAAACAAGCCAGACAAAAGAATTTCCACTCTAGTTTAGCAACCTAGTCTTGTAGCACACAGGGGTCCTCATTCTTTCCCCTCCTACTCAGGATCTCCTCTTCCCCACCAGCTCTGGGGTCAGAGGATTGAGGGGAATCCTCCTTAATCCCGCTACTCATTTCTATAAAATTTCTAGTCCCTTCCATAAACCGTCTGTTCATCTCTTCAACATTGTCTTTTTCCTTCAGTCCTACCACTGGCCTACTCTAAGTCACTAGAAATCTTGTCAACTAGGGTACCTTTTTTTTTCTTCACCAGTCTATGGGACCTCCTCACACTAGTTTGTTCCACCCCCACTTCAAGGCTCACTGCCACCATGGTATCACCCTTAGATTCTTTTTCCTCAAAGCTCCCATCTTCACTTTTAGAGGCTGATAATTCCATCGGGCTCCAAGAAACTTGTTTCCCCTTATTCTTGGGAGTGGGCTATTGTCCTTCTTGACGAGTTTATATTTTAGCTCACATAACCAGGCTGCCACATTAGATTGGGCCATACCAGCTGTGCTTTTCTTCTTTTTAGAAGGGGGCTTGGGCTTAAGTTCATAAATGGGCTCAATTTCAGGAGTGGGGGTTTCCCTCTTAGAACCCTTAGAGGAAGAAGGGGAAGGATTAACAGGGGCCACATTAGGGGGTTATAGTTCCTCAACATGCACAACAGAGATGGGTTTTGGCAGGAAAAAGGAAAGATAAAATTGGTAGAGCCTAAGGATTAGGCCTTGATGTAGAGGTAAAGGGGGTGTATCATCCAAGTTAAGAGTGACATCCTCAAGGGTTTCTTTAACTAAATTTTCCAGAGAGGTGAACAGAAAAATGGAAATTTGAGGGTCATCTTGTGCCTAAAGTGGTTTAACAATGGAAAATGGTAAAAATAAAACACCTTGAACAGACCTTCTAAAGTAACATTGTTCATTAAAGCAAGACACACCTTGTTCCAGGGTTTTGGCAGTGCCTCACGGTCGAAACTAGACTGCTTCCGAATTGGCTTCTCATCACCTTTGAAGAAGGAATTGAGACTCTCCAAGTCTTACATTTTGGTGTGATTTTTATATTTATTTCCATCACAAGAAAATTTTTCACCCTGCCAATAACCTCTTCATTCATCTCAAATGAGATGCCACCCATGGTGACCCTCCTATCCTTCCATGAACTAGCAAACTAGGCCAAAAACCACTCATCCTGGCCCACAAGATTCTCCAAAAGTAGCACTAGACCACCCTCATTACAAATGTGCCAAGTAATGGGGTCCCTAGAAAACTCCTCACAATTTTTAGGCTCAGTTCTTACTCTATCTCCACCCATCATGACCCATGACACACAATAGCAAACCTAGAGAAATAAAGTTAGCCATAAAAGTGACTACTCACTAGTGAATTTAGCCTTTTTAAAACTATCATTCCTGTTAGAACACAATACTCTATTGAGATGGGGGTGAATTAGTAGATACAAAAATTAATTCCTTAAAACTTTTTCCCTTAGAAACCTTATGCAGATTACTTTCTTGACTCCAAATACTTTGTGTAGATTTCTTACTCAACTCTTACTGTGTAGATTTTAAACTAAAAATGTAATAATAAACATACAAATAGAAAATCAATATAAATACTCTCAACACCAAATATATTTGGAAAACCCAAGATGGGAAACACCATGGTGACCAAGGCTACTTGAGTCTACTGCTCAAATCTAGCATCACAAAATAAAACTTTGTTACAATGTTTTAGAGCTACAACCCAAGGAACCATCAACTACCTAATTTAGAAGCAACCACTTCAAGGATGCAACAACACCCTACTTTAGGAGCTACAACCCCAGGGATGCAACAACACCCTAATCTAAGCCACAACTCAATACAATGATGATAGTTTCAAATATGTATAGACTTGTTTCTACAAAATCTATAATGCATCATTACATTCAGTACCCTATTGCAATTAGTGCTACTCACACTTTGTTTCTAAAGTTTTACTCTCAAAAATACAACTCTACACTTCTCCCTTCTACGTATAGAATAATCAATGTTCTATCACTAGCCCTCTCTTTCTACTCTTCTGCACTTTCACATATACTCACCTAGATGATTATCTACATTACATTTTAGGTTACCCTTATTTTACTTCATCTGCTACAACTCAGCTATGCATTACTCTATTTAGCTCTCTCTATGCTTGTAGACTATGCTCTCTCCACACTCACTACAGATCCTCTCTACATTCACACTTCTCTAACTGCCTTCATTTTTCTTAACTCCATTGACCTACAATCTCTACCTCCAGAATCACATCGCCATCTAGATTATCCTATCTGGTTACACACATTGCACCACCACTAAGCATATTGTTAGGGTTTCCATACTTTCTATATTCACTAGAAAGTTACCTCTTCCCTTGAGCTGCAAACCGTTGTCCAACTCAGTAGATATCTCTATTCCTTGCATCAAGACATACAACATTAAATCTAGTACAAATAATTTTCCTTTGTTCTCTTTGTTGAATCCTTCAATCAAATTGTGCATTTAATGTTCTCTACCGATCCTTCGATCTTATTTGATCTTGAATGATCAAGTCTCCTCCTTTTTTCCACTCAAAAGATCGGATCACCCTCATTAAGTCTCACTGGGGCAGTTGAGTGATCTAATCCTATTCATGTTGGTTACCAAACACAAAATCCTATTCACATGGAGTTAGCCATTTTAGATCTCTACATTTGAACTCTAGTCGTTGATCTATTCCTTCATGCCTTGATCATGTAATTAGCATTCACTGTGCTATCTTTGAACCCTGACCATTGGATAATTGGTCGCTTAAACCACCATCATCAATCTATCATATCACTTTATCGTTGGGACTCCATTCAAACTCCCACTAATACAAGTAGGTCACACTGGTATGCTTTCCATGTTATCTAATCAGTCCCATGACCTACATGTCATCCATGTCATCACCACATCATTTGCAACACCTATGTGAAATGACATATTGAGCAATCATTGACTGCCACCTGTACTCTTTGGTCACACTCTATTTTTTCCATCATCCTATTGGGTCCCACATATCACTGCCATTCATCATGGAATGAATTCCACCAATCGCAATCATCCACCTGATGTACTACCTTCATTGTCATCATGCTCAAACATTGTTCACACTGTCGATCTATTGGAGGGATAGTAGATCTCCTCCAACTAATATAGCATTTTCACACCAATGCCACATGTCATCCTTCCATTCGATCTCTGACTACATGTCATCCTCATCTTACCAGGTCTTCACTTCCACATCCACCTTATTGGGTCCCATAGTAGATATCCTACCTCCTATCGCTCAATCATTGGGACTAGCTCTATAGTCTTGGTGAGATGCCAAAGTATTACTGATGAAAGGATCATTAGTTTGTTAGGGGACAACCTTCCACATTCTTTTGACATCACTATGTTTCACTGATGGGCTAGCCATCATCAAATGATCCACTTGATTGAATGTTTATTTTGCAACAAGGATGCAAAATCATCGAACAAGTGGTTACCATGTGTCATCGGTTCATTTGTCCTCCATATGTTTGTTATCCTTATTTTATCGGTATGTCACTAAGACATCCATCAATGTCCTATCGATGCACCACTATCACATTAATGAAGCACATACACTCACCTATTGCCCTATCACTGGGACATGCATCAAGGTTCTACCAATACACCCATGTTACACTGATGAAGCATCTTATCACTGACATCATCCGATCAACCTTCTTCATCTTGCACCATTGATCATCACTGTTCTTCATCATCAAATCTTTCACTAACTAATCCCAACTGACCACATGTCACCATATCATCCACCTTCAGAATATCTTTGTTACTATTGGGTCCCACTGCCAATGTCCATTCTTCTATCATTCTATTGGAGATACCTTCTTCAAGGTCCTAGCGATATCACTTTGTTCATTCGATAGGAAGGTCATCATTGTATTAGAGAGACAACCTTAAGTTTCCTACTGATGATGTTCACTCATGCCGATAAGGCTTCCATACTCCACCTAGGATCTACACTCCACTTGTCATCCTTGTGTCTACACTGTCATTATCCATGTCAATGCTTCGTAATCCACAACAAGGTTGTGGATTATAGTTCATCCAATCTCATCGTGCCATGTGCTAGCATCGTCATCACTATCAGCAACATCATTATACTTGGGTCCCACTACAAAATTTTTCCTTCTCATCATTGCATCGGGGGAATAAGATCTTAGGTCCTTCCAATGACATTTACTCTTGTCGATGAAGCTTCCACACTGCTTATCATTCCATCATTAGGATGCCTTTTCTAGTCCCATCGATAAGTCATGCTGATAAAATGACCATCAAACTATCGAACTATTACCAATGAAGCTTCCACACTCTTGTCACACTAATAAAATGACCATTAGACTATTAGAGAGACTTTAATGCAAGTCCCATTTAAAAAATACAGTCACCACAATGAACCTTCATTGAGCCATTGATGAGACACCAACTTGACTCCAAAGGACTAACTAGTATTAGAGGTTGGACAATCGGCTGATTGGGGAATCAAGTTAAAATTAGGTTCGGATCCCACAAGATATTATAGGCTAAAACTCTGACTAAGGCAACTTTCTGATAACACAAATGATGGGGCCCTGTTTATGCAACAAAGACTTTTACGCTAAAAACCATCAAGGATCGGTCGATCAGATGACATAAAGGGCTTAATTTGTGACTTAGGCGACAAGTAACTTGTAATAGGTGGTCAAAGATGAATTAGAACATCTTGAGAATTCCATGACTACAAACACATTAGGGTTTAATTGTAAACCCTAATATCACCTGAGAGAGAACAAAATTCACTTTTGGACATGTTATACATCTTTTGGGCCTGCACAAAAACTTTCTGAAATCCTCTTGAAAATCCCATCATGAATATGTAGCTTGTTTACCCTTTTAACATCAATGACAACAATAGTCCAACAATCTCCCCCTTTTTCATTGATGGAAAAACCTCAATGCTCAACAAAATAATTTGAATACCAATTTACATACCTTTCTACAATCTGAGCATCTACATGTATTCTCCTTCTTTCTTAGGTACTTTTTCTCCCCCTTTTAAAGATAGTTGAGCATTTTCTTAACTTTCTCCCCCTTTGACATCAATGGTAAAGGGTCACTCCTAAATACCTTGTTTAACTTTCTCCTTGAGAGCATATCTACAACCTCGTCTTCATCACTGCAATAACAAAGAACCAATGCTCCCCCTTTGATTGATACCAATTTATTTACAAACTATGCCCTTATACCAAAAAAATATAGGATACCAATTGTTGATATTCTAATTCATGTTTTGTACCAATTGAAATATCTCACACCAAATTATGATATCAAGCCCTGATACCAAGAGTGGGAGCAAACTAAACTTTAGTCATTACCTGTGAGATACTTCTCCTCTTCAAATGTCCTTTTTCTACACTACATCAAGTATAGCATTTATTTGAATACCAATTACATTTTCTCCATGGATACCAATTGTATCCTCTAAATAAACCTTGCTTCATCCTTTTCTGCTGCCTGCTCATGCATTTACTTCATTCTAGGTTCTGCACCAATTAAGTTGATCTGTACCAACTAATCTAATCATGACATTCATTTGTTAGCTAAAGAAAATCCCCCTAAGAGCATGCAACATTTTATTCTTCGCATACTCGAGCATTTGTAGCTTCCTTTTGGGTTTTGTACCAACTAGATTGTTCTGAAAAAATTTACAATGGTCAATACCAATTTAAAAACAATATCTATAAAATAGC
This sequence comes from Sequoia sempervirens, assembly GCA_007258455.2. Lineage (NCBI taxonomy): Eukaryota > Viridiplantae > Streptophyta > Pinopsida > Cupressales > Cupressaceae > Sequoia > Sequoia sempervirens. The sequence continues at coordinate 25,511 of VDFB02169675.1, read as the reverse complement.
TCCCCCTTAGCCATATCTCTTCTCCTTGTAGACAAGAAGCATTTCTCTTACCAGAGCATTTACACCATTTTTTAATAACAAATACCAATTGTAGATATCATTTGTTGCAACTAACTAACCACTATCTGCTAATTTTCTTACACCTTGTAAGCATTTCAAGGAGCAAGAATGTGACAATAAATCCACAACCATAAAGTTGTTAGAAATTTTTAAAACATATTTTACCAACTTGGTTTCCTTCTCCATTTCCAGGGATGAATGAAATATCAATTTAGTTCCCCCTAGACTCATGTTGTATCACTAAAAATTAGTCATGTAAGGTAGAAGCAATCATATGGAGTGTTGCCTACCAATCTTTCTCTCCTGAGATCATCTTATGCACCTTCTCTGATACATCAGACTTCCTCTCAACATGTGAACAATTATTCACTTTGGGAGACACATTATTTTCCTTAGAATATTCTTTTGATTTTACATGATATGTTGATGGACTTCCATAAGCTAATCTGAAGTACTTAGTTGTATGACCATAGTTATCACATTTATAGCACAATAAATTCATGCCTATCATAGGAGAAAATGCATTTCTATACATATTATTTTTTCTCTTTCTAGGTATAGTTCTACATTCACATGCTTTATGACCAAATTGATTACATGAATAACAATAGCCATAAAAAAATGAGGAACAATTTTTCATACCATTTCTTTGCTCATGATACGATAATCTTCTCTATATTGTCTTCTTCATGTATCTCATTGTTGTAAATATATTTCTAATAGCACCTTGTGTATGTTTCTTTCTCTTTAGTTGTTCAGGGACTGAGCTCTTCATTTTCTTATCTTTTGTGGGCTCCTTCTTCTAATAATCAACAACTGAATAATTGTTCTTCCTCTTGTCTATAGCAGGTCTCTTTTCTTCATTAATTTTCTTCTTATTAATAGTTGGTTCCTTTTCTTCTTATGTTGTCTTCAATCCATTTGTAGAGGCACTTTCTTTTCAGCCACTTTTTATCTTCAAGCTTTTATCCATCCGCCCTTTTACATATGTCAACTCTTTTCTTAGAGAAACTATCTCTACTTCCAACTTTGTGCACTCATTAGATTTAGACTATAGTTCAGTCTAAACTACATCTTTTGCTCTTCTTTATTCTTCCACCTTAGTCTTCAAGCTGATCACCATTTGATTTGATTCTTCAAGGCTCTTATTCAGCTTTTCTCTCTTTTTGTCCATGTACCTTTTGTTCTTCATTCTCCTTCTTCTAAATTTTAATCTCATTTAGAGCACAAATGAGTTTACCTTCAAGGTCCACTTCTTCTTCTTCATTATTGGAGGTTTCATTTTCTTTATCTTTATTAGACCTCTCAATCTCTTCATCAAAGGTCATTGGAAATGGGTCAATCCCATAGAAACTTCCATATTCATCATTTGATCTACCACTAACATTAGATGATCATTTTTCTTCACTTGCATACAAATGCTTCTCATTCTCCTTACTGTCCTTTTTTTTCTTAGGATTATCCTTTTTACTATGAAAGCATTTAATAGCTATAGGACTTATCCTACCATACTTTAGACTTTTAGTGGGTAGCTTACCTCTATATTTTCCAGAGCCTCTTCTCAATCTCCTGATGTAATTAGCTTCAACTTAATTAGGCTCCTTTGATCCTAAAGTAGATGTTTCTTCTTCATCACCTCTTGTAACTTCACTTGAGAACCAACTTGTAGATTTCCCATCTTCACTTGTCTCAAGACTTATAGATTCGCTATGACATATCTCAATCAATGACTGCACTTCAAAATCGCTTTCTTCATACATCCTTTTTAGCTTTTTCTACACTTCTTATGCACTTTGGTAATGCATGCCTTTGATAAATATGGAACTTGACAACCTGCAAAGAATTGCATCCATTTCTTTAGCATTGTTCTCATATGCCATCTTTTCATCCTCAGTAGTTAGAGGTGTAGCAAAAGTTGTATATCCATATTCCATTGACATCCATACATAAAACCCTATGGATCCCAAATGTAACTTCATTTTGAAGCTCCACTATATATAAGATGATCCATTAAAGAGAGGTACTCCTACAAATGAGCTTTCCTTATTAGCCATATTGTGTTCACTCACTAATATCTACTTGAGTTGATTAAGCTTCTCTGAGGGAACCTAGTGCTCTAATACCAATTGTTAGAACAAAAAAATCTACTGAGAGGGGGTTGAATCAATAGATACCAAAGTTAATTCCTTAAAAAAATTTCCCTTATAAACCTTATGCAGATTACTTTCTTGACTCCAAATGATTTGTGTATATTTCTTACTCAACTCTTACTGTGTAGATTGTAAACTAAAGATGTAATCATAAACATGAAAATAGATAATAATAAAAAAATACCCACAACACTAGATATACATGGAAAACCCAAGATGGAAAAAACCACAGTGACTAAGGCTACTTGAGTCTACTGCTCAAATCTAGCATCACAAAAGAAAACATGGTTACAATGTTTTAGGGCTACAACCCAAGGAACCATCAACTACCTAATTTAGAAGCAACCACTTCAAGGATGCAACAACACCCTAATCTGAGCCATAACTCAGTACAATGATGATAGTTTCAAATATGCATAGACATGTTTCTACAAAACCTATAATGCATCATTACATTCAGTACTCTGTTATACTTACTGCAACTCACACTCTACTACTGAAGTTGCACTCTTAGCAACACAACTCTTCACTTCACTCTTCTATGCATAGAAAAATAAATTTTCTATCACTAGCCCTCTCTTTCTGGTCTTTTTCACTTTCACATATACTCACCTAGATGATTATTTACATTACAATCTAGGTTACCCTTATCTTACTCTATCTGCTACAACTCAACTATGCATTACTTTGTTCAACTCTCTCTATGCTTGTAGATTACACTCTCTCCACACTCACTATAGATCCTCTCTACATTCACACTTCTCTAATTGCCTTCATTTTGTTAAACTCATCTGACTTGCAATCTCTACCTTAAGATTCACATCACCGTCTAGATTATCCAATCTAGTTACATGCATTGCATCACCACTAAGCACATTGTTAGTGTTTCCATACTTTCTATATTCACCAACAAGCTACCTCTTCCCTCGAGCTGCACACCACTATCCAGCTCATTAGATATCACTATTCCTTGCATCAAGCCATACAACATTAAATCTGGTGCAGAGAATTTTCCTTTATTCTCTCTGTCAAATCCTTCAATCAGATTGTGCATTTAATGTTCTCTACTAATCCTTCAATATTATTTGATATTGAATGATCAAGACTCCTTTTTTCCACTCAGAAGATCGGATCACCCTCATTAATGCTCACTAGGGAAGTTGAGTGATCTAATCTTGTTCATGTCAGTTACTAGACACAAACTCCTATTCACACAAAGCCATTTTAGATCTCTGCATTTGAACTTTGGTCGTTGATCTATTCCTTCATGCCTTGATCTTGTGATCAGAATTCATTGTGGTGTCTTTTAACCTTGATAGTTGGATAATTAGTTTCTTAAACCACTATCATCGATCTATCATATCACTTTGTCATTGGGACTCCATTTAAACTCCCACCGATACAAGCAGGTCACACTGATATGCTTTCCATGTTATCTAATCAAGCCCATGACCTACCTATCATCCATGTCATCACCACATCATTCACAACACCAATACGAAATGAAATATTGAGTAATCATCGACCACCACCTGTACTCTTCTATCACACTCTACTATCTCCATCATCCTATCAAGTCCCACATATCACTACATTTCACCGTGGAACGAATTCCACCAATCACAGTCATCCACCTAATGTACTACCTCATTGTCATCATGCTTAAACATCATTCACACTTTTGATCTATCTGAGGGACAATAAACCTCCTCCCACTGATATAGCATTGTCACACCAATTCCACATGTCATCCTTCCATTTGATCTTTGACTACATGCCATCCTCATCTTACTGTGTCTTCACTTCCACATCCACCTTATTGGGTCCCATAGTAGACATCCTACCTCTTATCACCCAATCATTGGGACTAGCTCCATAGTCTTGGTGATATGCCAAAGTATTACTGATGAAAAAATCATCATTTTATTAGGGGGACAACCTTCCACGTTCTTCTGACATCACTATGTTTCACTGATGGGATAGCCATCATCAAATGATCCACTTGACCGAACTTTGATTTTGCAACAAGGATGAAAAATCATCAAACTAGTGGTTTCCATGTGTCATCATTTCATTCATCCTTCGAATGCTTGTTATCCTTATGTTATCGGTCCATTGCTGGGAAATCCATCAATCTCCTGCCGATGCACCACTATCACATCGATGAAGTACATACACTCACCCATTTCCCTATCACTGGGACATGCTTCAAGGTTTTGTTGATACACCCTTGTTACACTGATGAAGCATCTTATCATTGGAATCATCTAATCAACCTTCTTCATCTTGCACTATGGATCATCATTGTCCTTCATCATTAGATATTTCACTAACTGGTCCCAACTGACCATGTGTCACCATATCATTCACCTTCTGAACATCTTCATTACTATCGGGTCCCACTACTACTATCCATTCTTCCATTGTTCTATCGGCGAGACCTTCAAGGTCTTGGCCATATCACTTTGTCTGTTTGATAAGAAGGTCATTGCTATATCAGAGGGACAACCTTAAGTGTCCTACCGATGATGTTCACTCATGCCAATAAGGATTCCATACTCCACCTAGGGTCCACACTCCACTTGTCATCCTCATGTCTACACTGTCATCATCCATGTCAACACTTCATAATCCACAACAAAGATTTGGATTATGGTTCATCCAATCTCACCATGCCACATGCTATCATTGCCATCACTGTCAGAAAAACCATTATACCAGGGTCCCAATCTAGAATGTTTCCTTCTCATCACTGCTTCAGGGGAACAAGATCTTAGGTCCCGTCGATGACATTTACTCTCACTGATAAAGTTTCCACACTACTTATCACTCCATCGCTGGGATGCCTTTGCTAGTCCCACCAACAAGTCACAACAATAAAATAACTATCAGACTATCAAGTTGTTGAACTATTGGACCATTGGAATATCGTTGATGAAGCTTCCACACTCTTGTCATACCCATAAAATGACCATCAGACTATCAGAGAGACTCCAATGCAAGTCCCACCAAACAAATCCAGTCACCCCAATGAACCTTCATTGAGTTGTTGATGAGACACCAACTTGAATCCAAAGGAATGACTAGTGTTGGAGGTTGGACTATTGGGTGATCAGGGAATCGGGTTAAAATTAGGTTCGGATCCCACAAGATATTATAGGCTAAAACTCTGACTAAGGTGACTTTTTGATAACACAAAGGATGGGGACTTTTTTATGCAACAAAGACTTTGACACTAAAAACCATAGGGGATCAATTGATTGGACGGCATAAAGGGCTTAAGTTGTGACTTAGGCGACCAATAACTTGTGATAGGCAGTCAAAGATGAATTAGAACATCTTGAGGATGCCATGACTGCAAACACATTAGGGTTTAACTGTAAACTCTAATATCATTTGAGAGAGAACAAAATTCATTTCTAGATGTGTTATACATCTTTTGAGCCTGCACAAAAACTTTATGAAATCCTCTCAAAAAACCCATCATGAATTTGTAGCTTGTTCACCCTTTTGACATCAATGATAACAATAGTCCAACAATTCCTCCACCATTCGAGATAGTATGGAGTAATGAAAGCAACCTAAATTTTACATGCATTAGTGGTCATTTCCAATGATGCCAGTTCTCTGAGCCTATGATTATAATAAAAGAACCATAGGATAAGCCAATTGTTAATTAAAATAGAATAATTAGTATATGTTATGTCAAGGGCCATTTTAAAATTACACATTTCCCCATGCCAGCTAGCCATGGGGGGGTTTTGAAATTTTCAAGTACAACTCAAAATATCTTATGCAAATCATAAGATAGCCTAAATTGGAATTATTAAAAAGACTTGCCATTAATAACTCATTACACACATCCCATGAGATATGATAGGATGTATAGTACAATTGAGAAGATAGCCCGTAAAATCCGAAGGCCCCACCATATGTAGTAAGGAAGTAAAAAATCCACATGGAATCCCTCTTTAACCTCACCACCTCACTCATCCAGATCCACATCACTAAAGGACCCGTCAAGTGGAGCCACCTATACCCATTAATACAAAAATTGTTAACCATCATTGAATATTATTTTCCTTTGTTCCACAAGGATTAATCCTTGTATAGCAGTAGGTAACACCTCAAGCCTCTTCCAACACTTGCATAAATTCTAATTGGACCCCAAGTTAGCTAGGCTATCAACAACTAGGTTGCATTTCCTGTATATGTGAGTCAAACATTTTCTATCCAATTTTGAGACCAAAAGGTTTATGTCAAGTAGAATGTCCCTAATATTCTAGCTAAGCAATTAGCCATGATTAAGAGAGTCAATGGTAGATAAAGAGTCTCCTTTAATGTGTAGGTTTTTAATGCCCAGAGTGACAACAATCTCGACACCCTTGAGAAGCTCTTGTGCCTCAACCATCATAGAAGAGTGGATACCAATTCCTCCAACATACCCAACAACCAATTTTCCCTTGCAATCCCTAATGATACCACTAATGATAGCCAAACCAGGATTCCCCTTAGCCGCGCTACCAAAATTTAGTTTAAACCAATCCACATTCGGGGGTTTCCAAACATTTTTTACTCTATCCATGGACTTGGAAGTTCCAAAGGAGTTGGTCCCAATATTCAGATTCCAGGAATTTTCCATTTTAATCTCTCACTCTATTGGGGATTTTTTTAGAGGTTTCCATTTGTATAGGGAGATACTTTCAAAGATAAGTATAGATCTAGTGCCAAAGACTTCCTTGGGACTCCTTTCAATGTCTCTAAAGATTTGATTGTCCCTTTCCTTCTAGAGACACCAGCAAATGATAGGGGGAGTTTGTCTCTATATTTCCATGGGAAGGGGATGTTGGAAAGGACTAGTCCAACCAAAAATAAAGGAATTTAAATCCTTATTCAAGGTCCAGTGAGTGGCCAACCTTTGAAAATTCAGGTCCCAAACCTTAGCACCAAATGAACAATGCAGCAATAGGTGATCAACAGATTCTTCATTGCATTTGCATAAAATGCACCCGTTCATGATCATAAAGCCCCTTTTATTTAGGTTATCTTGGGTTAGAATCATATTATGAAAATCTCTCCACCAAAAAATAATATTTTTGGAGTCAAGTGTTGGTTCCAGACCCATTTCCAAATCCTGCTTTGAATGCCCTTGTCTGACAGAAGACCTAAGTGTGCCCTTACTTTCCAGAGACCAAAAGAAATTATCTTCAAGATCAGATAAGGGGATTCTAAAAAGGGAGAGATTCACTTGTAGGGAATTAGCTATGCTTTTCAAGTCAAGGGAGAGAGGGAAGCATAATCCTAGGTCTTTCCAACTCCTGGCACTAGGGGGACCAATAAGGTAGTCACAAATCCTCGAGCCAAAAAAATAGGTCATAGGTTCTATGAGGTTTTTAAAATCAGAATGGGACAAGGGGGTTTCAAGAAGTGAAGGATCTTCCCAAAAATGGATACAATTGCCTCTACCTAGCTTCCAACGAAGACCAGTTTGAAGTAGCTTTCTCATTTTGTAGATATTATTCCAAGCTAGAGACATGCGAGGGTGATCATTCTCAATACACTTGATGAGAGGGTTATTGTCTAGATATTTGGCTCTCATTATCCTACACCAATCATTTTTGTTTCTTAACTAGTCCCAACCAACCTTGGCCAATAGAGCTTGGACCCTTCTAATGCCCAACCTTCCCCAAAATTTAGGGAGGAAAAATTTCTCCCAACTAAAAAGAGGCATTTTATTCTTATCCTCAATGCCAGACCAAAGGGAAATGCAATTGGGAATTTTAAACATGGATAGAAAATAGATTGGGATCCCTTGAAAGGAAGTAGTGAGGAGTTGCAGTTTACCAGCATGACTCAAGAGGGAGACTTTCTATATGTTTAGATTTACATACTAATGATGCTTTGAAATATTGTGGCATACAAGTCCCAACAACATCTTCAAGAGAGTTCAAGTATCAAAGCATTTATGTGAAATAGAGGATGGACAAATATTCTATAGGAAACTATGGTTGGATGGTTCATATCAATGTTGCGGTGGCTTACAACATATGCCAATGTGTCAACATATGGAAAACACACATGAGGTGGGACACAAACTAGTAGAGTTCAGGAAGTATAAAACAATGACATACATTACAAAATATGGTAATCAAGCAAAAAGGTGTGATTTGGTTATTCAAAATATTCTAGTGTATCAATTTATGTCTATGTTTTGCGACAATATAGTGTACAAGTATGCAAAGCATACCCATAGAGCTTGATGGTTGGACACACAATTCAAGTTATGGAAGGACACCTTTCCAGTTGGCAACATATATTTTTAGTGGTCAACTTTGTAGAGAACTACACTCTATAGCCACAACATGAGGTGCAGTCACAATATTACAACTCCACACATGTTTCATTATTTGTGCACATAGCATTCATTCATGCAGCTAATAGTACAAAGGACCAAAGGAAGGTATTGATGGAGTATTCATTATTTGTCTCAAAGGGGCATAGCATATAGTCAACATGTAATATGGTCAGATAATTATGCAGCAAAGTTCAAGAACTCATGCATGTTCTACTAGTTGAGCAGGATGCTTGTCATTATAGGTTTTCAGCATATGTGGAACTTTTGTGAGGTTGGGAATGGAAAGGGGGAAAATGATGGTACAGGAGCATGTGTGAAAATAGAATTAGCACGAGAAAAGTTAAAGTATAAAGATAATGCAAAGTTGACAGATGCAAAATTAATCATCAAGTGGTGTAATGCTTCGATGGGTCCAGGTAATGAAGGTACATCTTTATTTCATAGGATTTTTTGGTTGATGGATGATACTAACATTGCACCATATGAGGATTGATGTACATTGATAGGATCAAGTGAGCTACACTCTTTCCTTAACTCAAATGTAGGTTCATGGATATCAATACAAGGAAGATGGCATGCTTTTGTTCACCATGTACAATGCAAGCCTGCAATGATTGTGAGTCAAAGGAGTGGGTTGAGAAATGATCGTTAAGTTATCTTAGCCCACTTCACACATATCGTCCTCTGATAGAGTTGGAAATAACATAGATGTATTCATTGGTTGACTTTGACCACATATTAGATCTAGTTCAACTAGGTAATATATCTACTTGCATAGTTTTTTTAAATTCCTATTGTTATCTTACTTTGTAGTGTATTTGTTATTTTGAATAATTTCATCTAATTTGTTGCACATATCAATTTAGGGCATGTTTATGTAGTTATTGCAGATGAAGAAAATGAAGAGGGAATAGACTATTACTTGTGTAATTGTGTTGAGACCAAAAATAAATTGGAGGCCCTAATTATAGATGGAGAAAACATTGAATACCCTATAGACTTAGTTGTTGTTACTGGAACATGGCTTAGAAGGTACCCACATAAGAGTGCTAAATATTGGTTGTTTTAGGACTTTGAAACACATAGGAAGATTCTTCATTACTCGAACCTTGTCATGGCATCCAATGTTCATTTGACCAAATATGGGGGTAGACTTTTGAACAAGACCTTGTGGAAGGTTTGTGAGTTTGACCATGAGGCAATACTTGACACAATAAAGAGTAGAGAAGACTTGGATGGTTTGTTGGATTAATTTGTGTGGACATGGAAAAAGTAACCCTTCTACTTTTTCTCATGTTTAGGCCCTCCTAGTTATTTTGGATTCATTTTGTCTAAATTTAATGTTGTAATGTGGTCAACACATTCACATTAGGTTTTGGGTCCTTAAGAATCAATAAGAATTCTATGATATCTTGTAAAAGTGTTGTGAAGTGTTTTAACCCACTTTCACACTTTTATAGGACCTTTGCATTATAATTCACCTAAATAACCTCCTTTTTATCACTTACCAAGTCTTATTTCAAATTTTTATAAAGAGTTGTAACAAATTCATATTTTTCTAGGCTTGTCATCACTAATTGACCCTTTCTTATGTTTAAATGACCCCTTAATGCACTTTTCAGCCCTACTTAAGTGTGTTTTGGAGAATAATCCCATTAAACATCATTAAATACACTTTAATCCCTGACACCCAGTAAAATTTCCCTAGTGGGACCTATACGAACCCCAATCCTAATACCTGGAAAACAACATGAACAAACACATTTGAAGGTGAAATGCAAGCAAGAACAAGGATTCCTCAAGAAATTCATTTGAATAAAAAAAGAGATAGAATATGAAATGAAGAACACAGTGAGATTTAAAAGCATATCAAATCCTATTCTAAAGCCAACAAACTCCTAATCTCTTGAGGGAATTGGTGCCAATTTGATGTAAAAATTGGCCCTTTCCCAACTCCAATGATGCAATGTTGATTTGATGAAGAGATTTGATCCACTTTCTTGATGCTTGATGAGTGCTCCAATAGAAAAATCTGCATAACCTAGCTATGAACTCAATGGTGATGGATATAATTTGCTAAATATTTGAGCATAGTAAGTTTACTCAAATTGTGGATGGATCAAATGAAGGATGAGCTCTTCATTTATAGATGAGATTGATTAGAGAAGAGGCAAAAGGGATGAATGTGGGACTAATCTTCAACAAATGAGAAAAATCCACATGTCATCATGTGAATGGTTGAGGAATGAGCACATTTTTAAGAATGTGCAAAGAGGGGGGAGATTCAAATTCAACATATAGCTTGAAGGATGAATTGAAAGGTGAAGCAAATGCACATGGCTCAAGAAAAGGACATGTAAGATATTTTAAATGCTTTGTTGGAAGGGACAAGTCCTTTTGGGGGGAGATTTTAAATTTGAGGAATATTCCATCTTTGATGCTTTTTTTGAATGAAAATAGATTATTTATAAATCAATTAAATTGATTTTTATGTGCAAGTTGCAAAATCTAGAGGATTTGAGTGATTAGGATTAAACTAATCAGGATTTGATTAATTTAAGAGGAGATTAGGTGATTTGACTATTTTGACTTAGATTTTAGGATTTAAATAACTCAAAATGAGAAAAGAATGATTTAGACTTAGTTAAATAAATATTTTTTATTTATTTAACCAAAGGGGGTAATGTTAGATTAAATTAGATAAATGTTTGATTTATTTAATTTAATTAGATGAAATTTAGAGATTTAATCAAATAATATGGATTATTTAATTAAACAAAGATAGGAAGATGAAATGACCTAGCTATTTACACAGAGACAATGATTTAATTAATTTGAGGGATTTATTTAATTAAAAGGGGAATTATGATGACTTTAATCAAATAAGGATATTCGATTAAATGGTTAGACAGAGGGATAATTTAGGATGAAATGATGTTAGTAGTCAGGATCAGATGCACGATGTCAATTGGTACTTTTTACGTGTCTACATTTTGCCCCTCTTTGAAGTAGTGCACTTGCTGCATTTGTTCAAAGAATAAACTGTCTTGATTAAAATACAAAAATTCTCTAATTTTTTTTGGATGCCCCATTGTTCCCCTAGCGAAAATAATTACACTTGTATACTACCCCCTCGAGAGATCAGGCAAAGAGGTTTGATTTGACAGTCGATCTCTCAACAAAGAGGTTCAAGATCAGTTCAACTCGAATATTTGATGTAGACAAATTTGATGATGTAGACAGTCCTCGGCCATGGGTAACCTCGTGTATACTTTGATATATTACACACACCTGCTCCTGATTTGTACCATGACAGTGACATTATTGATGATGAGATGATTATGATGTTTATATGTAATGGATGATATGATTATGCATGGATGATATGGATGCACATGATATGATATGATAATGCTTTTATGATTATGCGTATGGGTGATAGATGTATGGTTTATGAAATGCCTATAATAACCAATCTATATTATGCAATGATTGGGATGAATGCATGTGGCATGATTAATGCTTTCTATATGGTATGATATGCATTATGCAGTATGCTAATAGTTTGTGGATGCAAGATGGATGCATTAGCGATGATTTATGATTAATTGTCATGGTACCATGTTAGCGCAAAAGGAAGTAGGAAGAAAATAAGATGATGACAAGAGACACCAATAAGCCAACTTTATTAGAGATGATGATAATGATGATGATCATGATCATGATGGTGATGATGATGATGATTTTCTTACCGAGGAGTTGGCATTTTGAAAGGGCCAATTACCTTATTGTTTGATAATACACATAAATACGATGCATCAAGGTATAGACGACCAAGATGGCATTGTATCTAGTGAAACAGAATTTGAATCAAAAAATAGATAGGAGTATTCTTGTTCACACCTGACATATGGAAACCTTGCTAGGATGCACTTCAGAAGTTTCAAACATCTCAGACCAAAACACGGAAAGGTATAACCCATCAATCCAATAGTCAACAAGCTGCCCAAAACACCTTCCACACACACCTAACAAAGCAAGTATTCACCAAGGTTATATTACAAGAACGTCCAACAAGCACAACAAACAAAATATAATGATCATTGCCCCATTCCTTTCTCTCTAAATTGTTTTGATTAGACATCATCGAGAGGTCATTGGAATGGGTACAATAAGATAAATCAAAAGAAGAGATCAAGCAAGCAAACAAGCCAATGTTCTTCATACCCCAAGCCAAGGGGATGTGTTTTGTTTAGGATAAGTATCCAAAGTGATATCCAAAATGATGCCCGTTGTCGGAATGATATATCCTAGGGCATGCATTGTACAAGATGATGATGGGTTGATAAGTTGTTTGATAGGATTTTGGTATAAGGTTGACTAACCTATTTGAAAATGATCAAGAGTTTGATTTGCATTTAAAATTTTGTTACATTTCAATTTTGATTTTACATTTGAAGCTTGCTTTTGTTGATTGTTGTGGTTGTTTCTATTTTTTTTGCTAAAGGATAAGTGTGATGATTGATTTATTATGGATGATTGATTATTTGGGGTGAAAGCGAGATGGGATGGATTGATTTTCAAATATTTGGATGTTTTTGATATTTTGAGGCTATTTTTTGGGTTTTCTAATTTTATGACTGTTTTTGGATTTTTCAATTTTTTGATGTTTTTGTGTTTTTGGATTTTGTGTATGTTTTGAATGTTTTTGGATTTTCTTGGTTTTTCAAATGCTTTTAGATTTTGATGTCTCGGGGGCTGATCAAATATGAGCCTTGCCTATGTTTAAGCTCAGAGATGATGTAGTTCAGATACCATGTTTTTGATGTTTTTCTGACTTTTTGAGTGTTTTTGAATTTTGATATGATTTTGGATGTTTTTTGGATTTTCTTGGTTTTTTGAATGTTTTTGGATACGGATGTGGGTGATGATATTAGTTATCTGTTTTGAGATTTTGTTGAAAACCAAGCTAAGCTTGATTGATCGAATCAATGGATTGATGATGATAACATTGTTGAAGATACACAACAATGCAAGGACAATGTTAAGTAACACAAAGATTAGGATGGATATCCCAATATGATGAGGGATTGATGATGATAACATTGTTGAGGATACACAACAATGCAAGGATAGTGTTAAAAGCAACACAAGGATATCCCGAGATGATGATTTTTGATTGGATTTGATTGATTAGGATTGATGAAGCTTGGTTTGGAACAAAAGTTGTTGTGGATGATTTGATGTGACGTTTGAAGTGAAAATTAGATGCAACTAATATTGGTTGATGTTCAATGAAAGATGAAGCTTGATAAGGAATGTCGTCTTGTCAAAATGTACCATAGGCTAGTGATTTGGTGTTTTTGCTCACAACTGGTGGACCAATTTGATTTCACATTTTCCAATGTTCAAATCACCACATAAGTTGGAGGATATAGACCAAGATTTATTCTTGAAGCAAGATGTAAATATCTACCCCCAGTGTCTAGCAATGTATTGAATACCATGGGTGGATGCTTGGATAGGTGTATGGACGGAGGGATATGGATTATCTTGTGATAAGATAAGGTTTTCAGATAAAGAATGTTCATTTGGATAATGCTTCATGGCTTAGATAATGATGGGTAGGATAGGATCAATGAAAATGACCCATGTCAAGATGTTTACCGTAAGCAAGCGTAAATTTTTATCAAGATCAAGATAATTTGGACTATGGATGCAGATGGATTGGATAAATGGTTCATGGATTAAATGGATTTATTATGCATGAGATGGATGGAATATTGGATTTATTAAGGATGGGATAAGATGATTTCACTTGAACTAGTGCACGTAGATGCTTGATTCTACACATAATGCTTATTTTCCAGGTTTCATCATGGTACCTTCCCAAAGCGCGCCACCAAATTGGTTTTCACTAGAGGGCGATTTTTTTCTTTACTATTTTAAATCCTTTTTCTGATTTTTATTTTATTTTTGATATTTTTTTATTTTTTCTATGAAAGATTTAAAACTCATGCTAAACCACAAGGTGTTGCTAATGTAGATGCTTCTGTCATGATGTGCCATTGATAGCTTGCTTGAAGAAGTTTATTTGCTAAGATATGTGCACTTGAATGAAACTTTTGGGATTCTTGATCTGCTTTATTGATACCAGGGTTAACTCTGTCTTTGTGCGCACATCACGATAGAGTGCCTTTAGAATCCTTACAGTGAAGGGTCGTTGCGAATACATGGTCAATTTGAGAATTGGATATCATGCGTGTAGGTGTGGATGGAGTGTGTTTAGGGATAGGAGATGGATTGGTTGATAGTTTAGAACCTTTGACTCTCCAAACTTGGGAAGATGAGCAATGATGGGTGGATACAGAAGTGTGTGTGGAATTAGGACCAACTACTTGATATACTTTGTACGTCGCTTGAAAATCCTACTTTTTCTTTTGTGGACATCTTTGATGAATAATTTTCCATTTTTTATTTTTCCCCATAGTTTCTTTGACTAATGAAGTTTGATAGGGATAATCTTTCTTTGTGTTCTTTGGTATCCATTTGTATTTGATTTGTTCATTATACTTCTCAGCTTCTTTTACTTTGATAACATTTTTTGTACTTTGATTCAAATCTTTCTTTTGACGTTGGTCCCAATTCATGGATGGGGTGATGGGTGGATGAAGATTCATGACGTGGCTGGTTGTACTATTGACATCGATTTCATCATAAGGATTATTCGTGCTTCTTATGTTGACGTTTGCTTGAGACGAAGTTGCCCCCAATATTGTGGAAGTAGTACCTTCATGCTTTGATTCTACTTGTTTCGAGAGTTCTTGTTTAGAGTGCATTCTCTGATAAATGACCATTGTGTATGATGTTATTTCGATTGGATTCTCTACTAACTCTAGAACATCCTATTCTATCTGACTAGTTTCCTTGAGCAGATAATGCTAGATATCTTCATACATGATGTCTTCAGTCTAGATTTTGGATATATCTGATCCTGATGTTGACAACTTTGCTTGACTATAGGAATCACTAACCTTCTCTTTTTGTGTAATAATGCTAGGAGTAAAGGAATCTTGTTATAAATGAAGATCATCTACGTGTACATCCAAAGAAAGCATCTCATGGGTATATGGAGGAGTATGTGCTATGTGGATATGATCATCTTGTATAGATAGGAGAGTATCCATTAGACCATTGTAGTATCTTGGAGATACAAACTCTTGATCTTGAATGATTTTAGAATTGCTTTTGAAATGCTTTGGATTGAATTCTTGACATGGGTCAGTTTCAAAGGATGGATTGCTTACAAGGGGTTCTAGGATATCTTCATTAGGAATGGAAAGTGGTTCATTATCCTCTTGATCTTTGAGTGGGCTTGGATCAAGTGTTGAGTTGAGGATTCATTTAGTATTTGTAATCATGAGGTCAAAGGGGGTCAACATGTCTTGGAAAGGACCATTCCTAGACCTTGGTGAAAGATTTTGATCATGCTTTGGAATAAATTCTTGAGATATTTTCTCTAACTCATAAGGCAATGTACAAAAATTTTCAATATGGTCATTGGTCGATGGATCATAGATTATGTCCATGAGATCAAATAATTCTAACACTCCTTGAAATAGATCACTAAAAAGTGGCTCTTGATGTATGGTGAGTTGATCATTAGATGGGGTGGAAACATCTTCAAGGTTCTCATTGATGGGGAGATCTTGATCATTGTTTTCAACAATTGAGGTGGAGGGATTTTCAATGTCTTCAACCATAGGGTCAAATGATGTTGACATTTCTTGAATTAGATCATTGTTGGGTATTGTTGGTGGATTTTGATCATAATTGAAAAGTGATTCTTGATGTATGTTAATTTGATCATTGGATGAGGTGGAAACATCTTCAAGGTGTTCATTGGTGGATAGATCTTGATCATTGTCCCCAATAGTGATTATATTTTGATCAATAAGGCCTTGGATGATATTTTTGAGTCGAATACAACTTGTTGTTGTGTGTCCCTTTGTTTTTTGCAAATCACAATGGTGCCCCTCGTTATACCCTAGTAGTTTAACTAGGGGTTCTTGATAGTTCCCATAGAAAAGGAGTTTGATGATATTTTCTTGTACCAATTATTGTAGGACTGATTTGATTGGTCTCCCAAGTAGTGTGTATTTCCGTTTGTTACTTTGTGAGATTTGTACTTGACCTTGTGGTGATTTATTTTGGAGATGTGGTGATCGATCTTTGAAATGTGGCGATTGATCTTTGAGATGGGGTAATTGGGTTTGTTGTTGATGTTGATCTTGATATCTAACCTCTTGACATTGGAGATTTTGTTCTTGATGCAGTTGTGGACACAACTCAACACTTTTATGGCATGGTTCAACTAATGGAAGAGTGTATTAATTTTTGAGTGAAGATATCTCTTGGCTCAATAATTCAATTAGTTTAGCATGTGAAGCAAGTTGCTCTAGTGATATTTGATCTTGATTTTGAATTTGACTCCCTTGATTTGGATTTTTTTCAATTAGATTTGGGATGTACACTTGTGGTGTTTGCATGGGATCATGGACAAATTGATTTTGGACAATGTTCTAACTTGGGATGATGTTTAGATTTGGCATTATGGGTTGAAATTGAACATTGTTGATGTTGGGAATCACATTGCCTTGATTTAGGTAACTTTGATTGTGCATGGTGTTACCTTAACTTGGAGTTGTTAACATCTTGTTTGGACTTTGAACAATATTCATATGATTTGGAAACATATCCATCCCAAAGTTTTCCAAGTTTGGATTCAAAATGTTCATGTTTTGTAAAGTTGTACTTGGTACATTCACATTTGGCATGTAGGGATTTGATGGGATGATGTTGTTTGTTTGAAGGCTCATGCATTGAGTGTTTGGTTGATAGATTTGTAGGTTTGGACTTGGATTTAAATCTAACATCGGGAAATTTGTTCCAAAATTTTGACTAGGCATACTCACATTTATTGTGCCATTGAGGTTTGTAGGAGATAATGATCCCGTGTATGGATTGTATAAATGTGAGTTTTGAAAATCAATTGGCATTGTAAGGCTTTGATAGTTTGGTTGACTTGGATTACTCATGATGTATGGATCAAGTTTATATTCCATGTTCCTCTTGTGTTTTGACCTTGTTGTAAAAGTGACCTCAAAGGTGTTTAGGACCAATGATGAGATGAAGGATGAAAAGGGGTGAATGATATGAGTGTTGAATGTTTAGGGATTTTGTATCAATGCTAGACTTAGGGCTTGATTTTGATTGTTTGAGTTGGATAATGAACTTGAAACCCTAAGATGTTAGATGTTATCTTAGGATGTACTTGTTCAAAGGGGTGTTAATTTAACTAGAGGTATGAGAAAGGATGCATTCCCATACTCCTAACTAAACAGGGTGATTTTGATTTTGATGATTTACCCAAGTCTAGAATGATGTTTCCAAAGCTCTAAAGTTGCTTGTGGAATGGGATGATAAATGTTTGAAATGGATGAAGTGTTTGATTTGATCCTAAATGAACCTAAGAAGGACTTGTTTACAAGGCCAAGGTTTTGAAGAACATGTTTTTCCCTTCAAACCAAAAGATCAATGTTTGCTCAAAATACCATAAGACAAAAGATACACAAGCACATGTGTGGGGTTCAATTGATTTCATCTTGATTAGTGAATTGATTTTACTACAAAAACTTCTTTGATTAGGTTTTCCAAACTAGATGTCCAATGTCTTAATTTCTTCAAATCCCACAAAGTAGGTTATGTGGAAATTTGATGAATCCAAGGCAAGGGTTACCTATTGTTGATCTTTAGTAGGCAAATTGAGATGTAAGTTCAAGTGTTTAGAAACCTCTAAGGATGTGAATCCCAAGGGCAAGAAATAACACATGAATTTGGTCAATTGTATTTTCCTCCTAAAGGGTTTGAAATTTTGATGATGATGGTAAGTGTTTGTTTCCAAATGTTTTCGAACAAGCAAAGTGTTTTGACTCATAAGCAATATAACATCCTAGCTCAATTGGTATGTTTTTCTTGGTGGGTTTGCCTCATGCCCTTCATAGTAGAAGAGATGATTTTACATGCAACCAAGGAAAGAGTATAAAGGTATGTTAAGAATGAAGTCTTAACCTCTATACTTCAACAAATATCGGACATGGAAAGTAACTTTCTTGGAATCTAAGTTCAAATGCACCACTTTGATAAACTCGTTGGATGGAATGGTTAGCTACTACAAACAAGGTTCTTAATGATGGGACATCAGGCACATGGCACCTTGTGAGTGTCCAACAAGCCACTAAAGGCTTTGATCAATCCTACTAGGGGCTCTTATACTTTTTATGATAGTACCCTGTTCTGAAAGACAATGTATGGCTAAGGCCTACATACCATGAGGAGTTGAAATTTTAGTCTTATGCATTTATATACCGGCCCGAATGAAAAATCGATTGGAGTCACCTTCGAGTTCTCTTTTCAGATGTGTCTCTTAGGCAAGCCCCTTTAAAGGTAAACAATAGCGAGCAAGCACATCCGTAGTTTGATCAACCTTTGTTTAGAAACAAAGGGAGAACACACATGATATACCTAACTCACACTCACAAACTTTGTTCAATTTTAGTTCCCAAAATAAAGTGTGGAGGTGATTACTTTATCTCAATCTAAGATCACAAAAAAGGTTTTTTGATTCTCAAGATCGCTGTAAAGTGCGAGAGAAGCACATACATCCTTTTTCAATGATGTTAGTTTAAGTAAGCAATCACAAAAATAAAGTTGCACATGTTCATTTTAACCTTTCAAAGAAATTGTGAGTTCATTTTAAAAGCATCAAAGGAATTGTGAGATTTGATTGTTCAATTGTTAACCTTAAGCAAAATCTAGTAAATTAGCCTAAGGTTCTTTTTAATCCCTTTGTCTTGTTCTTTTTAGAGCCCAAATTAAAATATATTGAATCCTAAAAGTTTGAAGGGGTAAAATCCTTAGAAGTGGGATTATAATTGCTCCCTAAAGTGCTCAAAAACACTTGATATAATGATGTGATAATGATTTTTTCTTTGACTTCCATGCTCCATGATCCTTTAAAACCTGCAATACAAGCTCCAAGTGTCAAATGAAATCAAGAAACAAGAAGATATGAGGGTTAGATAGATGATTAAGCATAAAAACTCTAAAAGTTAGACCAAGTTTCATTATGATTTGACATTAAGTGAAAATTTGAAAATTTTAACTCTATCAAAGTTGATAATAAACTACACCATTAGATAGCTTATGAAATTCTACCCCATTTCAAAAATAAAATTTTGAAAAAGACCAAAAAATGACCAAGATATGGCCATTTTAATTTTGCATGAAAAAGCAAGAAAATCAAGCAGTTCTGTTTGTGATGGCGGCTCTGTTTGATTTTGTAGCGGTGTTATATGGCGACGTTGGAGATTCAGTGGTGCAATTTGAATTTTTGAGTGGTATAGTTTGATTCCAGTGGTGTAGTTTATAGTTTTGAGTAGTTCTGTATGGCGACCCTGGACTATGAGCGGTTTTGTTTGTTGTAAACACCAAAAACATCAAAAACCACAAAATTTTCTCAAAAAATGTGATTTGATCTTCTGGTAGGCCCTCCTAATGCCAAATGTACGAAACCCAATCCTAATACCTACAAAACAACATGAACAAACACATTAGAAGGTGAAATGCAAGCAAACACAAGGATTCCTCAAGAAATTCATTTGAATAGCAAAAGAGATAGAATATGAAATGAAGAACACAATAAAATTTAAAAGCATATCAAATCCTATTCTAAAGCCAACAAACTCTTAATCTCTTGAGGGAATTGGTGCCAATTTGATGTAAAAATTGGCCCTTTCCCAACTCCAATGATGCATGTTGATTTGATGAAGAGATTTGATCCACTTTCTTGATGCTTGATGAGTGCTCCAATAGAAAAATCTACATAACCTAGCTATGAACTCAATGGCGATGGATAGAATTTGCTAAATGTTTGAGCATAGTAAGTTTACTCAAATTATGGATGGATCAAATGAAGGATGAGCTCTTCATTTATAGATGAGATTGATTAGAGAAGAGGTAAAAGGGATGAATGTGGGACTAATCTTCAACAAATGAGAAGAAGCCACATGTCATCATGTGAATGGTTGTGGAATGAGCACATTTTTAAGAATGTGCAAAGAGGGGGGAGATTCAAATTCAAAATATAGCTTGAAGAATGAATTGAAAGGTGAAGCAAATACACATGGCTCAAGAAAAGGACATGTAAGATATTTTAAATGTTTTGTTGAAAGGGACAAGTCCTTTTGGGGGGAGATTTCAAATTTGAGGAATATCCCATCTTTGATGCCTTTTTTGAATGAAAATAGATGATTTATAAATCAATTAAATTGATTTTCATTTGCAAGTTGCAAAATCTAGAGGATTTGAGTGATTAGGATTAAATTAATCAAGATTTGATTAATTTAAGAGGAGATTAGGTGATTTGACCATTTTGACTTAGATTTTAGGATTTAAATAACTCAAAATGAGAAAAGAATGATTTAGACTTAGTTAAATAAATATTTTTTTATTTATTTAACCAAAGGGGATAATGTTAGATTAAATTAGATAAATGTTTGATTTATTTAATTTAATTAGATGAACTTTAGAGATTTAATCATATAATATGGATTATTTAATTAAACAAAGATAGGAAGATGAAATGACCTAGCTAATTACACATAGACAATGATTTAATTAAATTGAGGGATTTATTTAATTAAAAGGGGAATTATGATGACTTTAATCAAATAAGGATATTCAATTAAATGGTTAGATAGATAGATAATTTAGGATGAAATGATGTTCATAGTCAGAATTAGATGCATGATGTCAATTATTACTTTTTACATTTCTACAGGACCAAGTCACCATCTGGGACAACTTAGTCCCACTGGGCACAAAAATCAAAATTATTTTAAATTTCTAGTGGGATATTATTCTCTTAACCTTAAGGTCAGCCTGTGATGTGTTATTTTTGGGAAATATTGTAAAATCAAGTATAAATAAAGGGTTTTCCCCTCATTTTTCATCTTCAAATTTCCAATAATTCATTCATACATTAGCATACATACATTAATCATTCTCAAGCATGTGTGAGGGCATGTATTGCCATATCTTTAGATTTCTACATCAAAGGTTTAGTGAGTTGTAGCATTACATGTTGTTCATTCATCATTCTCTTTCGATTTCATTTGATTTTCAAGGGTTTGATTACCAAATTGGGGTTTTACCAAGGCAAACCCCTATTCACTAACCCTTAACCCTTTTTCCCCTCTTTGCATGTGTCTTTTGTGGGTCTTGTATGTAGGTTTTTTAAAGAGAAAGGTGTTAAAAGATGTCATTCCATAAAATTAATTCAAGTCAACAAAACCCTAAGTGAAGATTGGAGACCTCTTACAACCCAATTTCTATAGATCCAAATCCAGACACCTGTCAAGGAGAGAACTACAAATTGAGAGCTACAGATTCCTACCCTAAATTTCTTGAGATTCACAAGTGGACTAAGTTGCCATATGTGGTGAACTAGTCCCATTGCCAGGCCGAAAAAGTGATTTCTTCATTTCTGGATACCCATTTGGCTGAAACTTGTTCTAACAAAATTTCCCCAAAATAGGACTAAGTCACCCAGCTTGGAAAAAGTGTCCCAATTGGCTTCAATAGAAAATTCTACAAGATTCCAAGGCCTCTTTGCATCACATTCTATTTTCTAGGTGAACCTTTCCAATCTCTTTCATTTTTGTTATTGTTTGTTTGCATTCTTAGGTCATTTTTCATATCACAATGTGTTTTCAAACAACTTGCATTTCTTAGGTTTTATATCAATAGTTCATTTCCTTTATCATTTTATCACATTTAGGCATATTTCACTCATATTTACATTAGTTTTGAGTGGGGACATTGCCCAATTTGGCCCATCTCTCTCCTTTTAGGTGAAAAACCCTAGAAATTGTAGAGAGCATTAGGGTGCCATAATATTTGTCCACAATTTGTAAGTATGCACATTGGTTCTTATTAAGTTATACTTGTATGCACATTAATTTTTATGATGCCAATTCTATGATGCAAATTCTATCATCTAATGTTTATATCATGTATGTAGGTGATTGATGAGGTTATCAAACTTGCAAATGTAGCACACTTTATGTTTAGAACTGTGGAAAAGGATACAAAGTTCAATGGTATTTTATTTTTTCTCAAAAATATGCAAAAAAATGATGTAGGATATTCTCAATATATTATTAAACTAAGTGGAAGATTAAATTTTGTTTCTTTTATAATAGGTCACAAGTTTTGAAAAGGTTGGAAAGTAATAGTTTGGTTACGCTCTATTCATCAGAGGTTGTTGTGTGCAATAGGTATCTTGGAACTCCCAATGAATATGTATGGATAGGAGTGACTAAGTTAAGAGACTGGCATGCCTATCCTCAATGGAAACATCAAGATTTAAGCCTTGTTGTTCCCGACTTGGAACCAAATGGTGTGGATTTATTGTCTGTAAATTCCTTCCATGTATTTTCATTCCATTTCTATTTTGGATGCTCTTTCTTTTTCTTCTTTTACTTTTCCTATTTGTAAGTAACCTACTAAAAATTGATTAGTGTCCCCTTGCAGAAAATGTTGATTTATGCCCCATCCAAGAGAATCTTAGCCAAAAAAGAAATACAACATCCTTATTTTGATTATCTTCACAAATCTCAATTCTAATTTTAAGCCATTATAAAAGTGTGTGTGAAGCTTAGCCATGGAATTTCAAGTTATTCATTTGAAGTTAACCTCATCATGAGAACCTATGATGTAGACATTATAAGAGCATCTGAAATTTTTAGTTATTTTATTCATGAGAGATTGTTGTGTGCAATAGGTATCTTGGAACTCCCAATGAAGATGTATGGCCAGTAGTGACTAACTTGAGAGACTGGCATGCCTATCCTCAATGAAGCATCAAGATTTAAGCATTGATGTTCCCAACTTGGAACCAAATGGTGTGGATTTGTTGTCTATAAGTGCCTTCCATCTATTTTCAATTCATTTCATTTTGGATGCTCTTTATTTTTCTTCTTTTACTTTTCCTATTTGTAAGTAAACTACTAAAAATTAATTTGTGTCTCCTTGCAGAAAATGTTGATTTATGAGCCATCCAAGAGAATATCAGCTAAAAAAGCAATGCAACATCATTATTTTGATGATGTTGAAAAACTCAATTTTTATTTTAAGCCATTATAAAAGAGCATGTGAAGCTTAGCGATGAAATTTCAAGTTATTCATTTGAATTTAACCTCATCATGAGCACCTATGATGTAGACATTATAAGAGACTATCAAATGTATGAGTGACATTGTAAAAGATATGTGAGAATGGAGTACCTAAGGCATCCTTGAATCATTTTTTTGGTTATTATGAAAGAATCTTATAAGATGAGTTTGTGTGCATGAAAATGGGGCACATTGATTTAATATTTGATTTAAGTGGGGTGTTGTAATTCATATGGTTTTATTTTTTTCTCATGGTTTTGTATTACCACTTGATAGTTTTGAGAAAGCGTTTTTCCTACAAGTACAAGTACTTGGATTTCATAATGGTGTATGAAGCATATTAGACAATTGTAGCACAAACACAAGAATTAGGACTACCAAATAAATCTCATTTTATTGTAAACATCATATTATTAATATAGTGAGTGTAATAACCATTGATGGTTACCAATCATTCTTTTTCTTTTTTATTCTCTCCCTATTATAACTAGCACCAATTGAATAACTTATCATAAAAACTTCATTTATTAAAACAAATCAGTGTAATGATTATATATCAATATCAATATAGAATACCATCTATTCACATAAATTTTTTTAATGATATTTACCCAAATTTTGAAGTTTATTGCCACCCTCAAACATTTGTAATTCATGCAACATAATCCCTTAACTATCTGCAAAAGGAAAATAATCTTTGATGGACCGTTAATCAAATACCATGTCAGTTATGGGCATTTCGTCTGATGCATCAAGATCACAAAGGAACCTCTACAATAACCTCTCTAGGTTTTTATTATCTCGGAGTTGTTTTTCTGTGGTGTCCAATTTTGGCTTGATGGAAAAAGTGTCAATTGTAAGCAGTGTAAGTTGCAAAGTGGTGCAACTTTCATTTTGTAACTCGTGTGACTAAATGGATTGTTCCAATGCATCCAGATGGGTACATTTATGCTAGGCATGATCCTCTTTCACACTCAAACACATTGAATCGCTCTGAGCTACATTCAACTAGCTTGATCCTGTAGACATCCAAATTTAATCACTTCCATATGGTCAAAGTCATCTCCTTAATCATCCCTTTGCTCATTTAAATCATCCTCTTTGCCGATATTAATTAAATCATTCATTTAATTAATACTTTGGTGTCTTCCATAAGGTTTCTCAAAGTATTTCATTTAATAAATACTTTTCCCCTCTTTCCTCTCTAAATTAATAAATGCATCACTTTATTTAATTTAGTCATATTATCTTTTGGAATTTTAAATTTATTTTTAAATTCCTTATTTTCTCTCTCATTGTCACATCCTCCAATTGTTGCAAGTTGGCTTCTAATCCCTCTTAGCAATCTAACCCTCTTTCTTAGTCATAATTAATTTATGATAATAAGATGTGCACACTCTTAATCATCATTAGGTTCACATCCTCCATCATTTCCCACTTGCCTCTAACATGTCATTAATTAGTCTAATCAACTACTTGCACAACCTTAATCACCTAATTAGGTCATCTCTAACCCCCATATCATTTATGGAATGTGTCCTTAGTCAACTTCATTAAAAGCTTTCTTTTTTTGAACAAGGCACTCCATTCCCCACGTGAATTTTTAATTCACATTTAATCCCCCAATGCATTTAAAGGAATTTTAAATTC
>VDFB02169674.1:0-11572 GCA_007258455.2 Sequoia sempervirens | reverse complement strand
TAATGTGTGGTTTTCTGCCAAATGCACTATTTGTATTTAATCTTGAAGGCTTGCTGCTAGAAAGTATTATATTACTTCCAGCATTTTGTATCCATTGTTGTATTGAGTTGTGCAGCTTGCTACTGTGATGTAGGGTTCGTACCCACAGGCCTCGAACCCGGTCCGGGTACGAACCTGGTAAGGGTTCGCCTGTGGGTACATGTTGGGTATGCACAGGGTGCGTGCCCAGCCCTGTGGGTTCACCCAGGTGTGTGCGGGAAAAACCACAGAGTTGGGTGTGCACCCTGTGCGTACCCAGCGCAAACCCAGCCCAATTGTTTGCAGACCCAAGAGTACCAGCCGCATACCCGGGTGTACCTGGGAGAACCCACAGCCCAACACTTAAAAAGTGGGCCCAAACTTAAATAAAAAACAATTTTTTTATTATTATTTTTCCTCTTAACCCTAAAACAGCCCAATATGAGGCCTTTCAACACTAAAACATTTCATTTTTACCTCTCATTTTGCTCTCACCATATTTTCTCTCCATCTTGGCATTTTGAAGGGAGCTGATTCTATTCGAAAGAGATCGATTGTGGAGTGCCAAATAGCTTCTACAAAGGAGATTTAAGTGTTTAAGGTATGCATTTAAACCCTATTCTTTAATCTTTTGATGAATTTTTTCAAGTTTCTTAGTTTTTGATGGATTTTTTCAAGTTTGTGAAGAAGTTTTTCAATTTTATTTTTTTTCATTTTCTTTATAGATTGCAACAATGGCAAATAGTCAAAGTTCAATGGGTGGGGAGGGAAGTCAAAAGTTCAAAATTGATAAAGGATCTCCTTTATGGAGACATACCACAAGAATTTCACAAATTCCTGGAGGTGGGGGTTTTGTTTGAAAGTGTAATTTTTGCAATGCACAATATAATAGCTCCTATTACCGAGTGAAACTTCATTTTATGGGTCCTGGTGGTAAAGGAATTAATATGTGTGAGGGCCCAAATAAGAAGGGGTTGTCTATTGTACAAATAGCAGCATTTATAAAAGAACAAGAAGATGCTAACAAATTGGTTGCAAGAGGAAAACAAAGTGGTTATAGTTCCGGAAAGAAAAATACAAGCACAACATTACCCACTCAAATAGTTAGGCCCTCTAGACATCCCTTCTTGTCTATACCCTCTACAGAAGAAGAAGATGAAGAACCACAAATCACCACACGCAAGAGAGGTCCATTGGAGAAGGCATTTAAAATGGAGGCAAGAGATACTATTGAAGAAAAAATTGCATGTTGCCTCTATGCCAATGGTCTTCCATTCAACTTGGTGAGATCACCATATTGGCATTACATGGTGTCAGCAATAAATAGTGCACCTCCTAGTTTCATAAGTCTTGGGTATGAAAAGGTGTGTACGACCTTATTGCAAAAAGAGAAGAAATCTATAGAGGCCCAATTGAAACCAGTTAGAGATTCTTTGGTTGAAACAAGTGTATCTATTATTTCTGATGGATGGAAAGATTGCAAAAAACCGTCCATTGATTAATGTTATTGCAATGTCCCCCAAGGGGGCAATGTTTTTGAGGGCGGTTGACTCTGAAGGGGAAGTGAAAGATGCAAAGTTCATTTCTAGGATTCTCATTAACTCCATAGAGATGGTGGGTAGTGAAAATGTTGTCCAAGTAATTACGGACAATGCAAAAGTTTGCAGGGCTGCAGGTGCTTTGGTAGAGGCTAGATATGAGCACATCTTTTGGACACCATGCACCGTACACTCCCTCAATTTGGTGATGCAAGCAATTGGCAACCAAATAGAGTGGGTAAAAGAAATATATCAGGAGGCCGAGGAGATCCAGATGTTTGTGACAAACCACCATATGTCACAAGCAATTTTCAGAACTTTTTCAAGATTGGAATTGTTGAAGGTAAATTTGATTTATTTAGTTTCATTTATGTCGTGTTTTACATAATTGAATAATTTTTTTTTTTGCATTATTTACGTATTTTAAATGTGTTATTAACTTACTATTAACATGTTCTTAGGTTGTTGAGACCCGGTTTGTATCTCACACAATTGTTTTGAGACGACTTGTGAAGGTGAAAGAGGCACTGAGTCAAATGGTTATTAGCAACCAATGGGGTATATGGAAACAATCAAATTCAGAGAGGGCCCAAAAGGTCAAGGCAATGATCTTGGATGACAATTGGTGGGATCTTGTGAATTATTTATTGGAGTTCACCGAACCTATCATGTCTATGCTTCGGTTTGCTGATACAGAAGAACCATGCTTGGGGGATGTCTATGATAGCATGGACACAATGTTGGAAAAAATAAAAATAGAAATACAAAAGAGAGAGAATGATCCTGAAGACACCTTTTACAAAAGGGTGGAAGCAATTGTTCTTCATCATTGGAACAAGATGACGACTCCATTGCACCTCCTTGCATATGCCCTATCTCTGAGGTACTATACCATTGAAGTACTTTCTATCCTAGGGAGAATACCACCATATAGAGATTCTAAAGTTGCTAATGGGTATAAGAGGGCATTTAGTAGAATCTTCAGTGATCCAGAAGTGCAGACAAGTGTTATGGGAGAATTTGGAGTGTTTGTCTCAGGAAAAAATCATACCCCTTCTATTGTTAGAGACCAATACAAAATGGATGCTATTACATGGTGGTACCTCCATGGTCAAAATTATATGTACCTCCAACCTCTTGCAATCAAGATCCTCTCACAAGTTTTTTTTTTTTTGCCACTTGTATTGTAGAATTTAACACTTAACATTCTTGAATTTATCTTACATTTTTTATTTTTTATTTTGTTGGTTTTCTCTCCAGGTTGCAAGCTCTTCTGCTGCTGAACGGAATTGGAGTACATACTCCTTTATCCACTCAGTGAAGCGTAACGGGTTGGCTGCAAAAAGAGCTGAAGACTTGGTGTATATTCATTCCAATTTGCGTCTTCTGTCATGTAAGGAACCTCAATACAAGCAGGGGGCAGCGAGGCTTTGGGATGTAGCACCCGAGTCTGCTGACTTGGATGCAACCATTCGAGATCTTGCTAGAGCCACTATGGATGATGTGGATGATATTGATGACATACCACATGGTGTTGAATCCACTTTGGGTTCAAATGATGATGATCTTGAAGTTGAAGCTGCCGATAATCCAAGTCACGATGATTCTTTTGAGAATCCTTTTGATGATTGATGAACACTTGAACAATGAACATTGAATCATGTTTCATGAACTAAAATTTGTAATTTAGTAATTGTGATGATTTCCATTGGAATCGTGAACATAGACGTATATGATATCATTGATATACTTTAGCCTTTATTTGAATATTTTTCAACTATCAATTGGCATTTAATATTTATCTTTGGCATTTGGCATTGATCAATGATCAAGTAATCATACTATGAAATGATTTAGTTTTACAATTCTGTATATTTCTCTTATTTTTTTGTATATATATATATACACACACACACGTACCCAAACCCCTAAAAAAAAATTTCCCATACCCACGTACCGGGTACTCGTACCCGAACCCATCCCCAAACCCGAACCGGTAACTTAGGCTTGCTGCCAACAAGCATTATTCTACAATAATCAATCTAACCCTTTTCACCATATGCTCTCTCCTTACCCCCATCAAGATCTTGGTGATCAAAAGGTGTTACGGTTCCATACATTGTCCATTGTTGTTGAATTCCAAGAGTTCGACAAATCTGATTTTTCTTTAATGGTATTCAATCTACAAGAGCAGAACATTTATTGATTTCGATGTCTCCCATTGTGGATCGGACTTACATTAAATATATAAGGAAGAGACACATCCCATGAGCGGACATGTCTCCACAAAGTGGAGGCATGTCCGTTCATGAGATGTCTCATGAATTGTGCCTTTTCATCTTAACTAAACACCCGATCTCTAATCGGAGTTTGTTACTTAATAAACATAAATGCTTACCAAGTTCGATCTGAATTTATCTTGCACAAATAAATAATATCCAATCTGGAAATGATCACCGATAATGATGCTCGATCGGGATCCTATATGAAAACACGAAATGCTAATAATTTGCAGTTAATAACCTCTAAATGCAGATCGATAGTATACTTGGAATGTAGTAGATTCCGATATAAATGATAATATATACAGTTAAAATATATATGTGTGTATACATATGTCAGTACATACTGACATATATATACACACACATATGATCATCATTTCTATATCTGACCGAAGCTACCATAATTCAACACTCCCTCTTAGCTAGGGAAGATAAACACTAACCAGGTATATAGTGATATCACCTTACTCGTGATATCAGAAGATATGGAATGCTTCTAAGAGAGTCAAGTCACTTGACATTCTTCATAACACATCTTCATTATGGTATGTGCACTGACATCAAGTCTCATGATGTCTACCATAATAAATCATGGTATATCCACGGATACATTTATCCACCATGATTATCTCATAAGGATCATAATGATCTTCAACTGATATCAAGTCTCATGATATCTATCAAAATGTCCAAGAGATACTATCATGACATATCCACGGATATCAAGTCACATGATATCCATCATGATAGTGAAACTAATCATTGTAGAGTCGTCACTTTACAATGTCAAATACAAGTGTTCATTATCAGAAAGATCGTCACCTTTCAATAATGTACACAGGGGGTGAGGGCCCATAAAGTCATGGAGTCACACACATGACAAAAGAGTTTACACATTAAACATCTTTTAAATACATTAGTACAAAATAAACAATTTGAGTTTCAACATAAATATAATTACATTTCAACCATACCAAGTTTCTTCCTGAAGTGTTCTACCTTGATTCGGGAGAGAGGCTTGGTGAGAATGTCTGCAGTTTGATCATTTGTACTAACATACTCCAACTGGATCACTTTCCTTTCTACCATATCTCTTACATAATGATAGGGGATCTCAATGTGCTTAGATCAAAGAGTCCCACAAGCAATTTACGAAGCCAAACTGCTTCTCTTGCTCCCATAGAGGCTGCAATGTATTCAGCTTCTGTTGAGCTCTGTGCAACTGAAGACTATTTTTCTGCTACACCAGGATATCATCGCAGACCTCAACCTGAAACAACATCCAGAGGTACTCTTTAGATCATCTTCTTTAGGTTCAGTAGGCTCCCTCTGAATCTTCAAGCACTTGCATCAACCTCCTAACCTCATCGTCCAAGATTGCCTCATAGCAGATCACTCTATTCTGAATAGGTTTGCGGAGCTACCAATATCAAATCCAGATGACAGTCTTTGAGCAATTTTGATCTCAGCAGCTGAAGAGGACTTTCAAGGATTTAACACTTGGCCTTACAACACTGCAACCTTCACTTCTTCTCAGTGAGTCACAGAACTCCCTCTTGATCCCTGCTTCAGAGCTTGCAAAGAAGACTTCTGGAAGTGAATTCCCTCTAGCCACCAACTCAGTCCCATGGCTGCAAGTTGTAATTTCACGCTTGATCATTTCTTTGGTCGGCATGACTTCCTCACAAGATGCCTCAAGCTTTTCATCACTAAGCAATCTCTCATTATCTTGTCCTGAAAGCTTTTTAGAGAGAGATTACTAACAGTTTATAATTATCCAAAGAAATATTAAAGCTAGAATCATACAAGGTTTACTATCTCAGGTTATAATATGAATACATAAGAATTTATGAACAATATTAAAACATGAATAAGTAAATCAACCTAAAGGGAAATATATCAAAGGATCAGAATGAAGGGATAAAGAAACTTATCTTTATTGAATTCTGATATAACTTTTCCTTCCATCTTTTACTCCTCTCGAGAGTGCAAATCTCAGTACAACAAAAGACAATCTGCACAACACACATTATGCAGCCAGCATATTCAATATAGGACCAGCCTTCTCAAGGCAACATTGCAGTCCAAGCACAAAGAGAATTTTATCAAAGTGATCATCCAATCACAACGAAAATATGCAGTTCTCTTTTCATCTCAGAGTCACACTCAGAGATCTTCACAATTGCAAGGAATAGAGGTATCTCCACAGGATCTTGTCACAAAGATCTCTTATTCAAGAGAAACCGCAATTTTGACTAAACACACATGATTAAAATAACCAAAGTCAGATTTGCACAACTTAGCAAACTGAAATTTTACCCTAGATTTCAAAAGTATAAACAGAAGAATACTTATCTCGATCCACAATCTTCCTTCGTCAGGTTCAAGGCCACTCAAGCCCGAACACGGCTCCGAATAGATATTTCCTCCAGTGATAGAATCGTATTTTCCAGACAGGTAGCAATATGTTTATGCAATTGTATGGCAATATGCAACTACAAACACTGTGATGACAGCAGTGAAACACCCAAGGAACAACTCACAAATCGCCCCCTCATAAGGATTATTATTCTCAGCTTGATAAATTTGGCTTATCCGCACTTAAAATGTCAACGATGGCAAAAGCATAGTCCTGATCACCTTCCCAAATATAGCCGGATTCCTCAAGTATAGTCGACTGTGCTGGCGAATATATTATTTGCTCTAACTCAGTCTTCCGCGAAAGAGAATAGATGTAGTAATTTTAGGAGAAGCCCGAAAGACTCCCTCAACGTCTTGTCGTGACAATATGCATAGGACGAGGAATAAATATCAATCTCCAGATTACCCCTGTTCTGATGATGGTTATGATTGACACGACACTATATGAATATATATTTATAAGTGCCCCCGCTCAAATGCAAATCGAATGCCCAACGTCAACCTCATACCACCCGATCATGCAACGATATAATTGCTCCAGGCCTTCACGTCTCTATTCATAGATTCATTGGCAGAGATGAAATACAAACGGCTTTTTCCCTTACACAAACTGTTAGCGCGGAGCATACAAACACTTATATCTTTAACTCCACTCCATGAGTTCCCGTGTAAAACCCCAATCATTTCTTTGTTCTCAGACATTTGCGATATTCTTGTAACCTTCAGTGATTAACACATCCACGATTTGCCTTGTTTACTCGATACCATCCTTTAATCTGCCTAGCGATGACTTTGTCTTCCCCGTCATGTATTAGAGTACATTTGACATGAAGTACATACATGAATTCAAGGTCACAAGCTATACAAATGCGTCACAGAGTATATAATCGAATACACTCGAATACTACTGAGTTTAACGCTTCTCTTGTACCCGACCAGGATTCTTTATTTTCCATGATCCTTCTCTGCTTCACACGTTTCTTGATCCCCTTTGCTTTATTCTTGAGTGCCCATTTCCTTTTGAGGATTGTTGTCACTGATTGAAGCCTTATATTCATGCGAATTGTATATGACGTTGTACCTGACTGATGCTGATTTTTCATGCGTCCGTAGGGGGCTGATCATGGGCTCCTTATGAGCACCTTAGATCTGAGTTTAAAATATATAAATCTTCCAAAGATTTATCGATGCTTTTGGCTCCCACTTCTATCTTCTATTTATACCTTATGCCTATAATGAAGAGAGGCAACACTTCATGAGGGATACATCACAATTCAAAGGAGGCGTCCTTTAATTACATGTCTTTATGTTAAAACTAATTCCCAAACCTCAAGCGCTGCCTTTGTTAATTATTTACTAATCATTGTATAATGTAACAATTATTAAAATATCCATCACTTGCTTAAGATGGCTGACGCAGGGGCTGTTTGTTTGCTGATGTGTGCCTTTGACTTTAGGAAAATATTCCCACATCACCCTTACACTTCCCAATGAGATGGGCGTCACATTCCTTAGGTAGTGCTTTGGTTCCAAGCCACGAACTCCCTTGAGTATGGTTTTGGATAAGCCACGATAAATTAACAGTGTGGTGTATAAGGATGGCGAGAGCCGGAGGCTACGCAGCCATCATGCCATCGGAAATCTCCCGGCTGCATTTGAATTGGTGGAGTATGCGCCTGGAAGGGGATATAGATTAAGAAATTCAGACTTGTGAATTTTTAACCATGGCTTTGATACCATGTTGAATTCCAAGAGTTCGACAAATCTGATTTTTCTTTAATGGTATTCGATCTACAAGAGCAGAACATTTATTGATTTCGATGTCTCCCATTGTGGATCGGACTTACATTAAATATATAAGGAAGAGACACATCCCATGAGCGGACATGTCTCCACAAAGTGGAGGCATGTCCGTTCATGAGATGTCTCATGAATTGTGCCTTTTCATCTTAACTAAACACCCGATCTCTAATCGGAGTTTGTTACTTAATAAACATAAATGCTTACCAAGTTCGATCTGAATTTATCTTGCACAAATAAATAATATCCAATCTGGAAATGATCACCGATAATGATGCTCGATCGGGATCCTATATGAAAACACGAAATGCTAATAATTTGCAGTTAATAACCTCTAAATGTAGATCGATAGTATACTTGGAATGTAGTAGATTCCGATATAAATGATAATATATACAGTTAAAATATATATGTGTGTATACATATGTCAGTACATACTGACATATATATACACACACATATGATCATCATTTCTATATCTGACCGAAGCTACCATAATTCAACAATTGTGAACTTGCAAAAAGTAAAAAATTTTCAGTTTAGTACTTTACATAACTTACACAACGTAATTTACAACCACCATAGTAATTTCCCAGTTAATTTATAACTGCAACATTCACGCATTGTAGTGTGTGCCAAAATCTCCTCTCAATATTTGTGCATTCAATTTAAAAGATATCAATCAATTATGAAGGAATATTCATAAGATATCAAAATCTTTTCTAAGGTAGGCAACTGGCCAAGGACGTGTATTTGGCAAGATGATTTCATTGGATTTTGTAGCACAACTATTGTATTTGATATTAGATGGCATGAGAATACTTGAAATGCAATCTTAAGATTATATAATTATTATTTTTATGAATATCATCGGTCATTTTGATTGGCATATATCAATTGAATTTCACCTGCCTTACAGGTTAACAACACTTCCAAAGTAGGCTTCCTAACAAACATACGGACTTTCATCAAAAAAAATTGCAATCATCATGGATATGGTTTAATGATAATTTTCAATTGGCTGTAAGCTATTCTTTACAAACACAAATTGTCAGTAGAATGTCAAACCATAGTTGTGGGAAGATAGATTTGAAGTAAAGAAGAAAAAACTTTCACAATAGAGAAGCTTTCATTTATACCTCTTGTGGACATCAATGTATTCATCTGTCTCATCCACAATTTCTTCCTGCAGGAGTTTGACAAGAAAATGCACAAAATTAAACCAATAAACACTCAGATGAACATCTGATATTTGTCTCAGACTTGATTGTGCATTAAAAGTTAAAACTTTACATTGACACCCTTTCATAATCTAAAATCTGGAGATCTGAAAGACATTACTTCTGGTAAAATGAGATATAGGATAAGCATCAGTTAACAAATTGACTTCCCAATATAGCAAGCTTGCAAAAAGGGTGCCATTGTGAAATAAAAGAAAGAAAAACATCCACTTTACCTGCAACAGCTCTTCAAAAACATCTTCAAGTGTGATAATACCTATGACCTCCCCTTCTTCAATGTCATCCAGAATCTTGTTCTCTCTAGTGCCCAAGTCATCATGGCCTAGCATATGCTGTTGCTTGTCTAGCGCATTAAACTTGGTAGGCAATACTGCACTTCCAACTTGACCCTTCTCAATGTCTGCACCTGACTCAACTTGATTCAGCACCATAGAAGAATTCAAATTTGAGTCTTCTGTTCTCTTCTTGAGACTTTCCTGAGACTTCTCGCTAGCATCAAGTTGAGGCTTTTGTTTTCTAGTCTTGACAACTGCAGCCATGTGACTGCTTCCCTTCTGAAATTCATTTAAGATATCATAAAGTGGCATATCTGCTGGAACCCTGCAACATCAGGCTAAAACCAAATTAGAAATGCAATACACACAAAGCTTTACACAAGAAGATATGTAAGAATCAAATCACCTGGGTATTCTCCTAATCGACACAGCACAGACAGGAGTTTCTGTTTCAGCACGCACTGTTAGGAGACTCTTAACCTGTTGGCATATTCAGTATCAATACTCTTAAGATCTAAATACAGCTTAAAGATTAATCAAAAGGAAACCATTAAATTTTCAGTAAGAAAGAACTCAAAAAGTGTTAATGCACAGGGGTTCCTGTTAGAAATAAAAACATTTTTTCCCGACAATCTTTATGATTGAAAGCCTAATAATGTTACAAATTTCTAATGCTTATACATATGATCATACCAAAAGAAGCCCTATTATATTCTTAGGGTTTCCAGAGTAAACAGGAACCCGACTATGGCCTCGAGCCAAGATCTTCCCCATTGCCTCCCTGCCAAGCTCAAACTGTGTCATTTTTCAGAGCTAATATCACTACGAATTACAACCAAAAAGTGGTTGCAACAGTTATACAAGACAGCTACAAAGGCAATATTTTAAAAAGCATATGAAAACCACTGAAAGAAATACTTAAAGTACAAAAATTGAAATCTATGAAAAGGGTTTGTAGTATTTTGTTAAGTCTTCTGAAAAACCTTGAGCAAATCTCTAACTTAACACCTCTTTCTATTTCTTGTTCATAATCAATCAAGATAAATGTATGCATAAAAGCATTTTAGTATGTTATATGAAATTATGAATGCGAACTTTAAGATTTATTATCTCAGGATCGGTGTTAACAACTTCAACATATGCAAATTATGGACTACAGACCTAGACTACTACATGAATGAATTTTTTTGAGAAAGCCTTTTAATTTCCAACAATTAGCTATAATTCCATCATACTTCATTACCCAATAATGAGAATATCTTATACATACAGATTTATAATTAATAATAACTTGAATCTAAAGATCAATATCAGTCACTTGATTCTCTAAACTGAATATGGCTGTGTCACAATACACAATCAACTTGATATCCAAAGTAACAATAAACCATGTGAAAATATAATGGTAAAAATTAGACAATACAAAAGTAAATGAAAGCATGCAATTAATTACTTTGATTGAGAAGGAATGAACTTACCAATCCAACTTAGAATTGACATCCAATGAAAAGGTTGATTCAATCGGTGTCATGGCCTCCTGAGCAGTCTGATGGTTGCAGATGAACCACATCATAGAGAAAACAGAATTTTAATTAGAGAACCATAAAAACTACTGATTGAATATGACCATCTCATCAACTAAAATAGGCATTGTATTGTTGCACATATCTTACCTTACAACAAAGATGTGCTCTGTTCAATGCTTATAGCAGAAGAAATGTTTGTTTTCATTTTATCTTATAATTCAAGGCTTGTGGTCAGGAATAAGATTTACATGCATTAAATTTCTCTGTTCAAAGTTATCATCTTTGAATTTCATATCTGGCTGGTGCAAGATGGTGATGCTCTGATAAAATCTCGACAAAAAAAACGATGTTTTAAGCTGTTTCTTATTTTTAAGTATAATCTGTCAAGTAGCACATGCTTTGGATAAAGTTATAAACAGATCCTCTTCCCATGAATAGATCATTTTCTAACTAGAAATGTGCATTTTT
>VDFB02169673.1:0-31659 GCA_007258455.2 Sequoia sempervirens | reverse complement strand
AAAAAAAAAAAAAAAATTATTCACGTGCAAACCTGGCCAACACTCCTTTAAGGATCGCCTCCCTTGGGTGAAGAGGCATAAGGAAGGTATAAATAGAAGTTGTGTGTGGGGTAAATGAAAACAAGCAATTAAAGAAATATAATTCCTATTTTCGACAGATTTTTTAAGAAGAGAATATGTATGAAGTTGTGAGCAGATTTTATGAAGGAAACTCAAATGATCATCATCCATTGAAGAAGCCATATTCAAGAAGGCAAAATTTTGTTCATTAAAGGTTGGTGCCTCTCAATAGAAGAGATTGGTGTCTCTTGCTATGTTGGTGCTTAGTAGCGGGGATTGGTGTCTCCAATGGGTTGGTGCCTACAAAAGATTTGTAAGAGAATTTTATTTTTTTGACTAGATTTGGACACTAGATCCAAGCAATCTTCTTCGTGGTTTTCTCCTAAAAGGGTTTCCACGTAAATCTTGTGTCTCTTAGTTGGTAGCCCTTATATGATTGCTATTTTTATGGTTGTTGAATTTTAAATAAGTAAAAGTTTATCTTCTACTAATTCACCCCCCCCTTCTCTGTATACGTGTATGTGCTCATCAGAAAACAAGTGTTGATCCTAGTGGTTGCAATGAAATTTGTAGAATCTACTATATTTGTAGAATCTACTACTAACGATCAACAAGATGCTAGGAAACTTGGTTCAACGCCATATGTTTGTTTTTTTATGGTGAAACTTGGCTTCTTCCATGCAAAAGCAAGTCCTTGAACAATTCTTCCTATTTTTAAGTGTTGCATCCTTCATGAGGCACACTTTTCAACCTTCATGAGCACTTTTGGCATCTTTTCACTATGAAACTTGCTCTGAAGACCTCAAGCACACACTTTATCACTTAAAAGACACATTTTCATGTTTTGATGTTGATTTTTTGTCATCCAACTCTGTCAATGCACCTTTGGACACTTATGAATAATTTTTTGAATGTTTTGAACTTGACTATTGACATATGAGTCATGGGACAAGCACCTAAGGTCTTCAATGCATTTTTTCATGTTTAAACTTGACATTGAATGACTTGGACATGCTCCTAGGGGTGTCATTGCACTTTTTGTTCTAACCAAACACTCAAGTGGTTCTCTCTCTAGATGCAGCTTTTGAGATCTTGATATGCTTGTCCTTCTAATTTGAAGCTCACTTAAGTGATTTTCTCTCTTTGGTTTTTTGATGCACTTTTTGTTATGTTTTGATGTTGAGTTTTGACATTTAAGAGAAAAACCATCCTCTTGAGTGACTATTGTTCTAATTTGTCATTGATATTGAAAATTTTCTGCACTTTTTCCACTCCAGTAACCTTTTATTCTAATTTTAAGTTCACATTGAGCAGCTTATGATCTTTTTTACTTAAAGCTCACTTTTTTCTCTAATTTGAAGTTGACTTGTTGTAATGTCCCCTTCAAGTTGACATCTCTCAGATCATTGATTAGCCTATTATGTGATCCTCGTAGGCTGATAGGGTGGATAGAGGGTCTGGTTGAGGTTTGGCTTAGCTCCAGTTGCAGGATTGTCCAGTTTGGCTTTCGTTCGAGGTCGTTCAGACATCATTTGCTTGACTTGCTATTTTTAGTAAGTTAGGTCATTCAACGGAGCACCTCTGCTATTTTTAGCAGTATGGTTTGGTCATGTGCAAAATCAATCACTTATTCTCCAGCTTCAGACGGTTCGTTAATCGGACGTAAATTGAGGAAGATATTAATATTTTAATTGTCTAATTAAATATTAATTATTAGAAGCTTATATTATAAAGTTATAATATTATTTAATATTATAACTTAAGTGATTTATTGAAGGGGTCGACCAACATTGAACAGGGGCCACTTTTTAATTATAATTTATAATTAAAAGTACATTCGAGACTATTGAAAAATTGAAAGAAAAGTTCGAAATTTATTTAAATGATGCCTTTTTGAGAAAAGTCGAACTTTTGATGGATATAAGGGTTTCATTGGGAATTGAGCTCATTATGTTGAAAAAATCAAATTTTTGCTAAGACCTTCTGAGAACAGAGCCAAGGGTTCTAGTTTTCGTTTTGCATTGGAGAACGAGCCATCTTCAGTGTTGCAGTTCAGAGGCTGTGAAATATCAGCTAATCTATTGCTTATCAGAGAGGTAGCTTCATTCAGAGGTTATCACATAACTCATTCAGAGATTTATCTTCAGATTATCATTCAGAGGTGATTGGTATTTGTCAGGAAAGGGCATATCTTTGGAGCGGCTGGTTTAGAGGACTATTTGGCACTCTTCTCAAGCTGGTACGGATTTATGAGATTGCTGGTACAGGCCGTACTTGCTGCAGCAGGGCCGTACTTTCTTCTCTGGAAAAAAACGCCTTCTCTACTTGCAGTTTGACTTCACAGCAGGGGGCGCCTATGCATCTGGAAGCATTTGCTATCATCTGGCAAAGGGAGAAGTCTTCATCTGGAAGGCCGTACTGATTTAATGTCTCTCAAAGGCGGCTGCAATCAGGTTTTTGCATATTACAAATCCACTTGCTTTTTTCCTTGCATGTCAAGATCTATCATTGTAATGATCTGGAATGAATAATAAACCTACTGGTTATCTATTTCATTGGTTATTTGCTTCAGTTCGCACCACTTTGAATTTATTTAGATTTTTGAATCATTTCTTCCAAAATCGCATTTTACCTCTTTTTGCCAAAAAACACAAAAAAACCAAAAACGTTCAAAAACAAGAGAAAATCAAACAGAGTCAGAAGTTAGTGAGAACAAGGGTTTCTACAGTGGTATCAGAGCTAAATCCTGCCATCCTGAGGGTTTAGCATTCTTATGCAGCCACAAGAGGCTGGGCCTCACAGATATTACACTCGCAGGAGAGCCTTGATTGACAGGCAACAGGGATTGAACAGGCAGCCGGGTACCATGGCTGACGGAACAAATATTCCTCAAAACCCTAGGGATCAGGACGATGCAGAGGTTCTACTCACTCTCAGAGATTTACGAGCAGGTCAACAGCAGGCTACTGATGTACTACAGCAGTTGACAGTTCGATCCAGAGGTTAGGTACACCGAGGAGACCGTCACCACATCGTGACGAGAACAGGAGTGATGCAGGTTCACAGAGAGCACCTAGGACTGTTTCACGTACAGCTGACAGGCCAACTCGGCCTACTTTTGTGAGACAGGAGCCTGATGAGGCCATTGCAGGTGAGGAGCCTGAGGAGATGTTCGTTGATACTCTTATGGCAGCGAACGATGAGTGGGAATTGCTGACACCAGATGTCAGAGAGAAGATTTCCTTTGACAGATTTCTCACACAGAGGAGAGAACACCACAGGAATCGACATGATTGGAGGCCTAGGAATAATAATAATGATCTGAAGCATGCCACAAACAGACTCACTCTAGCGATGTTTGACAGTAGTGGCAAGGTCACAGCATAGGCCTGGATCAGTAAGCTGGACACCTTTCTCACATTGCGTCCTATGGCTGAGGGGGATGCTATCAGGTATGCTACATTGCATTTAGAGGGAGCAGCTTATGACTGGTGGCACCACGAGATGGTGACACTCCAGCA
Organism: Sequoia sempervirens; assembly: GCA_007258455.2. Lineage (NCBI taxonomy): Eukaryota > Viridiplantae > Streptophyta > Pinopsida > Cupressales > Cupressaceae > Sequoia > Sequoia sempervirens. The sequence goes on along the minus strand of VDFB02169673.1, from coordinate 28,078 downwards.
CGATCGTATCACCACGTATCAGGAGTTCGTAGATAGGTTGGTGGAACGATTCGACAAGAAGGATCCAGAATCTTATTTCAGAGATTTGGCACAATTGCGACAGAGTGGTAGTTTGGAGTCTTACATAGGAGATTTTCAGAGATTGTCGGTTATGGTTCCTAATATTTCAGAGAGGCGTCTCGTTGTGCTTTTCATGGAGGGACTGTTGGAACCATTGAGAGGTTGGATCAAAGCATTTGATCCTCCTTCGTTACAGGAAGCTATGAAGTAGGCACGCAATATGGAATTTGCAGCACCATCCAGCAAATTCAACTCCAAGAACACTTCTTCATTCAGGGACAATAAAGGATTTAATAAGAATAACCAGAGATCTGATTTTAAGAGTGACTCGAAGGGGAAATCAGCAGCACCACCCTTGGATCGCGAGGCTCTTAATGATTTGCGCAGGAAGAAGCTTTGCTTCTACTGCAAAGGTCCCTACGATGCTAACCACGATTGTCCTTTGCGGCCTAAGGGTAAGGCCAATAGAGTAATGTGGGCTTATTACAAGGATTCGGAATCTGAGGGTTCCGAACAGCAGGAGAGTTCTGAGGAGTCAGAATCAGAGGCTTCAGAGCCTAAGGCAGAGGCAGAGTCAGAACTTCAGATTTAGGAGGCACGATTGTCTAGCATTCAGCAGGAGGGTTCTTTTAGACTTCGTGGAGTCTTGGCGGGTCAGAGAGTCATCACCCTTCTAGACACAGAAGCCACCCACAATTTCATTGATGCTAGATTTGTGGAGAAGCGTGGACTCATTACCGAGGAGTTCGAAGGCATTAGGGTTAAGGTGGCAGATGGTTACACTCTCAGGTGTGATCGTATGATTAAGGATCTCCCTTTGCACTTGAATAACTATGAATTCAAGGCTGACTATTACGTGGTGAACATGGGAGACATTGATTTGGTTTTGGGCATGAAGTGGCTTCATTCCCTTGAGGAAGTTACACTTCGTCTCAAAGACATGGAGATTCGGTTTGATGTGGACGGGAAGACTCATATCCTGAAGGCCATTCGAGATAGTAATGTCAGGACTATTTCCTTCCGACGAATGGAGAGGCTCATGTGACATGACATGGTTGAGTGGGCTGCCGAGTGCACTTTGGCACCTATACAGGAGGGACAGCATAAGGCCGAGTATCATCCTGACATTCAGCAGTTGAGAGTTAAGCATGAGAAGGTTTTTAGTGACATTCCACCAGGGAGACCTCCAGATAGGGGTATTGAGCACATTATAGAGCTTGAGGAGGGCACTAAGCCCATCATGATTACTCCTTACAGGCATCCTAAGCGGCTTAAGGATGAGATAGAGAAGACTATCAAGGAGCTGCTTGCTATGGGTCACATTCGATCAAGTAAATCACCGTTCGCTTCTTCAGTTGTCCTAGTGAAGAAGAAAGATGGTACCCTTCGCATGTGCATTGATTACAAAGTCCTGAATAAGAGGACCATCAAAAACAGGTACCCCATACCTCGTATAGATGAGCTTATTGATGAGCTCCATGGTGCCTGTTATTTCACGAAGATAGATTTGAGATCAGGATATCACCAGATTAGAGTCCGTGAGCAGGACATTGAGAAGACTACTTTCCGTTGTCATTGTGGACACTTCGAGTTTGTGGTTATGCCATTTGGGCTAACCAACACTCCAGCAACTTTTCAGTCCACCATGAACAGGGTCTTCCACTCACTACTGAGGAGATATGTACTTGTCTTCTTCGACGACATTCTGATTTACAGCAGGACTTGGCAGGAGCATTTGGCTCATCTTGATACAGTGCTCAGCATTTTGGAGAGGGAATCCTTGTACGCCAAGGAGTCCAAGTGTGATTTGGGGATGACTGAGTTACTCTACTTAGGCCATATCATCAGTGCAGAGGGAGTGCGGATGGATCCTGAGAAGATCCGTGCTATCATAGATTGGCCTACTCCGGCGAACCTTACACAGCTGCGAGGATTTCTTGGTTTGTGTGGATTTTTATCGCAGATTTGTGAATGGTTATTCACGCCATGCAGCACCTATGACGGATTTGTTGAAAAAGGGTGCATTTTGTTGGACTCCTGAGGCACAGGAGTGTTTTGTGAGGTTCAAGGAGCTGATGACTACGTGTCCAGTGTTGGCACTGCCAGATTTTACGAAGCCTTTTGAGCTTCAGTGTGATGCTTCTGGTGAGGGCATTGGAGTGGTGCTTATGCAGGACAAGCACCCGATTGTTTATGAGAGCAGGAAACTCAGAGGACCAGAGAGGCTCTACAGTATTTATGATAAGGAGATGCTAGCCATAATGCATGCCTTGGCAAAATTTAGGCAATATCTCGTGGGCAATAAGTTCTGCATTAAAACTGACCATAATAGTTTGAGGCATTTCCTGGGGCAGCGAGACTTGAATGATCGTCAGCAGAAGTGGGTGAGTAAATTACAGGCGTATGACTTTGATATCACCTACAACAAAGGTACCCAGAATGTAGTGGCTGACGCTCTCTCACGCAGGCCTTATCTGAACTCTATGGTTCACATTGCAGAGGATTGGAGGCATTTGCTTGTGGCAGAGTATGCCAAGGATACTTGGGCATCCAGTATTGTTGAGGGATCGATGGTTGACACCAGGTACACGCTTGTGAATGACTTGATCATTTACAAGAACAGGATTTTCTTGATCCCCGGATCTGAGATGAAGAACACTATTATGCGAGCCTTTTATGATGTGCCCACAGTAGGACATCCCGGGTATTTTAAGACATACAGGCAGATTCGGGAGAGGTTTACATGGAAAGGACTTAAGGCAGATGTTCTTCAGTATGTGCGTGAGTGCCCTGTTTGTCAGCAGAACAAGCAGGAGAACACGTATCCGGTAGGATTATTGCAGCCACTTCCGATTCCTGATAGGAAGTGGGAATGCCTGTCGATGGACTTTATTACGGGCTTGCCCAAAGCCCAGGGACGGGATTGTATATATGTAGTTGTGGATCGGCTGACGAAGTATGCCCACTTCTTTCCGATCACCACCACTTACACAGCTACACAGGTAGCAAAGGTCTTCTTCCGTGAGGTTTTCAGACTACATGGGTTGCCTTGGAGCATAGTGAGCGACAGGGATAGTCGGTTCCTGAGTCACTTCTGGCAGGAGGTGTTCAGACTTTGTGGGACCGAGCTTACACCGAGCACCAGTTACCACCCGCAGACCAATGGTCAGACAGAGATAGTGAATAAATGGGTGGAAGGTTACCTCAGGAATTACATTGCAGGGCAGCAAAAGGCGTGGGTCAAGTGGATATATTTGTGCGAGTATTGCTATAATACTACCTTCCACATGACCATTCAGATGTCCCCCTTCATGGCGTTGTACGGTTATGAGGCGCCTAGTTTTCTGGATTTGCTACTGAGTGATAGTAGAGTGTCGAGTGCTGGAGACTTATTGTAGGAGAGTCAAGACACTATGAGGGCTCTCAAGGAGAATATGGCTAAGGCACAAAATCAGCAGAAGCAATACACAGATCGGAAGAGGACAGAGAGATCGTTTGAGGTGGGAGACATGGTTTATCTCATACTGTAGCCCTACCGTCAGTCTACTCTTAGAAAGAGTGGTTCAGAGAAGCTTAAGCCACGATATTATGGTCCTTTCAGGATTCTGAGGCGTGTTGGAGAGGTGGCTTATGAGCTAGAGCTTCCAGCGGATAGCAAGGTCCATAATGTTTTTCATGTGTCATGTCTCAAGAAGGCGTTGGGACACCGTGTGGTACCTTCAGCAGTTTTACCTCCCTTAGATGACGAGGGAAAGTTGATCTTAGTACCTGAGTCTATCCTGGAGTACAGAGAGAGACAGTTGCGTAGGAGGACTATCAGGGAATATTTGGTGAAATGGAGAGATTTTCCAGTGGAGGATGCTACGTGGGAGAGCGAGGAGATTTTGCAGCATCCGGAATTGAGATTGCTTGAGGACAAGCAATTTCAAGAGAGGCGGACTGTAATGTCCCCTTCCAGTTGACATCTCTCAGATCATTGATTAGCCTATTATGTGACCCTCGTAGGCTGATAGGGTGGATAGAGGGTCTGGTTGAGGTTTGGCTTAGCTCCAGTTGCAGGATTGTTCAGTTTGGCTTTCGTTCGGGGTCGTTCAAACATCATTTGCTTGACTTGCTATTTTTAGTAAGTTAGGTCATTCAACGGAGCACCCCTGCTATTTTTAGCAGTATGGTTTGGTCATGTGCAAAATCAATCACTTATTCTCCAGCTTTAGACGATTCGTTAATAGGACGTAAATTGAGGAAGATATTAATATTTTAATTGTCTAATTAAATATTAATTATTCGAAGCTTATATTATAAAGTTATAATATTATTTAATATTATAACTTAAGTGATTTATTGAAGGGGTTGGCCAACATTGAAGAGGGGCCACTTTTTAATTATAATTTATAATTAAAAGTGCATTCGAGACTATTGAAAAATTGAAAGAAAAGTTCAAAATTTATTTAAATGATGCCTTTTTGAGAAAAGTTGAACTTTTGATGGATATAAGGGTTTCATTGGGAATTGAGCTCATTATATTTGAAAAAATTGAATTTTTGCTAAGCCTTCTTCTGAGAACAGAGCCAAGGGTTCCAGTTTTCGTTTTGCATTGGAGAACGAGCCATCTTCAGTGTTGCAGTTCAGAGGCTGTAAAATATCAGCTGATCTATTGCTTATCAGAGAGGTAGCTTCATTCAGAGGTTATCACATAACTCATTCAGAGATTTATCTTCAGATTATCATTCAGAGGTGATTGGTATTTGTCAGGAAAGGGCATATCTTTGGAGCGGCTGGTTTAGAGGACTATCTGGCACTCTTCTCAAGCTGGTACGGATTTATGAGATTGCTGGTACAGGCCGTACTTGCTGCAGCAGGGCCGTACTTTCTTCTCTAGAAAAAAACGCCTTCTCTACTTGCAGTCTGACTTCACAACAGGGGGCGCCTATGCATCTGGAAGCATTTGCTATCATCTGGCGAAGGGAGAAGTCTTCATCTGGAAGGCCGTACTGATTTAATGTCTCTTAAAGGCGGCTGCAATCAGGGTTTTGCATATTACAAATCCACTTGCTTTTTTCCTTGCATGTCAAGATCTATCATTGTAATGATCTGGAATGAATAATAAACCTACTGGTTATCTATTTCATTGGTTATTTGCTTCAGTTCGCACCACTTTGAATTTATTTAGATTTTTGAATCATTTCTTCCAAAATCGCATTTTACCTCTTTTTGCCAAAAAACACAAAAAAACCAAAAACGTTCAAAAACAAGAGAAAATCAAACAGAGTCAGAAGTTAGTGAGAACAAGGGTTTCTACACTTGCTATAGCCCTTCCACTTTTCACTTAAGTAACCAACAATGTGCCTTCTGACCTGCTAGGACCTTTTTCTCACTCAAAGCACTCAAAGTGACCTACAAAGCACTTATCGCACTTGAAACTCACTCAAAAGTGAGATTCCTCTTGACGAGTGCATGCCTAGACAACTTATGCACCTTCTTTCAACTTATAATCATCAAAAAAATGTCTATCCTTTGTCTTAGTGCTATTCTAGGAGCCCTTATGACCATTTTCCCTGCCTTGAAATGTTTGTGCCTTTCCTTTGATTGTCCAAGCTTTCATCTTCACCCTGCCTAATGTGCTTGAAAACTCTTTTCATTGGCCCTACAAGTGTGTTAGCTATAAACAATGACGACAACATTGATAACCACCACGAACAAGGATACAAGTATGGCTTACAAACAAGAAACGACAAGATTATTAACCTAAAACATGACTCAAAACAAAAAAATAATTGTATGGGTACAGCACCTTCTCGGCAATTGGGCTTCCATGCCTGTTGTATTTGGACAATTTGGCCAAGTCTGATTTTGACTATTTGACAGCCTTCAGATACACCTTGTCTGAACGCCATCATAACCTTCATTTTGTATTTCTTCCAACTCTGTCTCTGTTTGCTACTTCATACTTTGTCTTCTTATTGAATCTTCATTTCTTCACGATGAATGTAAATGTTCACTTTTAAGCAGTGGGTCCCCGGGTCTAAACCCCCCCGTCCCCATCCTGGAAACGTCCCCGTCCTGGAAACAGCTAGGGGGACGGCAGCAGTGTACCATGTTCTTTTGATTTTGATTTTCATATCATAATTGAAAAAAAAACTATATTGGCAATGAATTCTTAACAAAAATGTTATAAGCTAAGTTTCTATAATGTATATATGCATGCTTTATCCTTGTTTTCATATGAATATTTAATGTTTCCCTATATATTTTAAATTTTTCTATATTTTATATAGCCGTCCCCTGCCGTCCCTAAATTTGGCCTCAAAAATCGGAAACTTGGGGACTCATCCCGCCATCCCCTGCCGTCCCCGTCCTGGAAACTTGGGGTAACCCTGCTTTTAAGTCTATTAAGTGTGGAATCTGATCCATTTCTGATCAGAAACTTAAGTCCTTGATTGAAGATCAAGAAACTGTTCATAATAATAAATCCATTTGGGACTACAGATGAAATTAAGGGATCTGCTAAGTTTTTCCTAATCACTGTTATTCAATTGAGTGGGACTTTGTTAAGTTTTATCTTTCCTTTGTTTCCAATTCTCTTCTGCAAGTGTACATTTGATGCTAAGATAAAACAAAACCATAGAATATATCTTTAGAAACAAAAATGTTACATAAAAGAACACTATTTAGAAAGGCTCATTAATAAGATCAAAGACAAGGAGTTCTGACAGACATATATACAGAAATGTGGCTTGCAATTAAAAAATAATATGTATTCTTATAAGATAGTAAAAAATTAGAGAACACGACACAAACATTAACATCGAAAATATGTTTTGAAACAATATGCTACATACAATAACACCATTAAGAAAGATTCCTTGATAAGAGAAAAAGAAAATGAGTGCTAACAGGTGTATATGAATAAACAATTGTAAAGCGCAGACTATACTTCTTCATACCAGTCTTGAGGCATGTATATGCTTCTGAAACCTGCAAAACATTGATAACAATCAAATTTCTCACAGGATATGCTTTATCATTTTTTTCAAACTTGACAACTTCAACAAATAAATAAAGTAGTTTTTTTCCTTACAAAGAACCTGCGATCTCTATTCTTCATAACTAGATGATACAAAACCATCATAATTAGAAACTTAAGCCCAATCAGAAGTCAAAAGATATGGCATTTAAAGGTCTCACCAGAGACCATACTGGAGGTTTAATTGTATTGGAATGATAGTCTCATTTTATTCTCCCAGTTTCGGATTTCTGACTAAGAAAAAATGCTTGAGGAGAACTAGTACGCAAAGACAATAAATAGTTATGAACATAATAGGCTAAGGACCTTGTTTATGAATTTTTTTTGGATGGATACTAGAAGCAAGAGTGAATAGCATTGCCATTAAAAGTTGATCAAATAAGAGTTAACCACATGTTACAATCAACATCCATTCTAGATTGATATGGAGGCCACCATTGCAATGATTTAAGGAACTGTAAAATGACCCTAAAATATGCATGCCTGTGAGATGGCAACCATTTGCATGTATCATCTAAGGATCAACTTGATCCAAAATTAAGCAATGGCATACGAATTATCAATTGAATGCTCTTGTGAGAGGCGATAAATAGGAGAAACGTGCAAATCAATAAAAACAAGGATATATCAGCACAGTTGGGACATTCATGTCAACAAAGATCTACTTTGGAAAAACACTCAAATGGGACAAAGCACAACAATTGCATTGGTAAGGTAAAAGCCATTGCTAAGAAGTACCATTTCTACAACTGTAGACAAAGGCAAGCTTTGTGGAGATTGGCAAATGCATGGACAACTTGAATGGGGCAAGGGCCTAAGCTTAAGTTATTCGTGAAGATCCATGATACTCAAAAAATTAAAAGAGGTCTCATGATTAATTATATTAATTATTTAATTTATATACTTAAAAATGATATAATTAATTTATTAGATTAGCTACATAACTAATTATTCTAGTTAATTAATAATATTATTTACGGGGTTCAGTCAATTAATTCATCATTCAGTTACAAATTATTAGTTAAAAAGCTGGTCTAGCAGGTGCAACTGACTGCTAAAGGCTGAGTGATGCCACAATGAAGAACTAAGTTCAAATCAACAAAGGAATTGCTAGACACAAGTTCAAATGGCCCATGATAATGCAAGTCCTAAAGCTTATGGGAAAAATATAAAAGCCTAGGCCCATGTACCAGGCCTACATTTGTGTCCCCAAGATGTGGATCTATAGGAAAAAGCCTCATTGATCAAACAAAAAGATAGTTAAAAAATACTGCTCTTCAATGGCTAGTTTTTAATGCCAATTTCACAATTAAATTGATTACTGAAACTAATCAATGAGATCTTTTTGGGTTGATCCCACAAGGTATCTTGTAGAAGTATTGAGGATTCATCTGCGTAAGGAAATCTAACTCCATAATCCAGCATTATTTCTTTTCATCCTAATGATGGATTGCATGCAATGACTTACAACCAGCATGTCTTTCCAATAAAAAACAATAATCACTTGTTATTAGAAATTAGTCGGAGAATGTCTGTACGGTATTCTTGCTTTGATTAAACCTTGAATGTTAACACCACAATAGTAGTGTGTGATAGTCACTAGATCCACTAGCACAACCTATACAATTTTATCCACTGTATTTGTCCTATGTGACCGGTTCATCCCTGTTACATTGCAAGGTCAGGTACAATCAGTTTTGGGTCCAGATGTTGGTCTGTTGCAGACAAGGATGTGACCAAGGCTTCAGACATGGCCTTTTGGTTGATCCCAAATGATCCTGGGATAACCCACAAAGAATTTTGGCATTTTCTTGGAGTCTGTTGTATCCCCACAGCAGTTTGGCCCATTTTTAATATTATTTTTTCTTTCCAAAATTATTTTCTTCTTTTCAAAACTACTTTTGGAATCCCATTTTCACAATGTGTTTGTCTATTATATCCCATCATCTAAGTTTTGCATTCACAGTTTGAGGAAAGCATTTGAATGGCGTGCAAGAAGAATGGGTCGAATAGCCCAGAAAAGGCATGTGCAGGGTGACAAAGAAGCAGGACCTCCAATAAATGAAGACAGCCTCATTATTTTTTCATGGCACTGACAGATTATATAAATCAAGTCAGGTATTAGTCACAAATTATGATATTAAGTGTGTTTTTCAAGTATCAATCGCAGATTTGCAAGTTATTATTGATTTTTATATGAATATACTTTATATTAATGTATTTTTTATGTTTCTTACTTATATATCTATATTTATTATTTATTCTTAAATAATAAATATAGATATATAAATAAGAAATATAGAAATATATTAATAGGAATATGAATATTATAAATATCAATATAGGTTATTATATTTATATTATGAATATCAATATAGGTTATTATATTTATATTAATATTAATATTTATTATATGTAATTTTTATATTAATGTATTTTTATATTTCACATACATATATAAGCAAGATGCTTCCAAAGTGGGTTACTCCCTATCATTTACAATGAGGAAAATGAAAATACAATCTGTCTAGATGATCAATTTGTTGAGGAGTGAGGAGTCTCATCTTCTCAGCCACAAAATTCCTGTAAGTTTCCATATTGCATTTGTGAATCCCTTCCGAAAATAGCTTCAAACAGTGCCTTAATTCTGCATTATTTCTGAGAGCTTTTCTTCCAAATATACATCCAACATCGTGAGATGCAGCCTTCCGATCATAGTTTAGTATTGCTGCCATCATATCCTTTCGGCATTTGGATTGAATGTATTTGTTCACAGTAAGCTTTCCAAACATCTTTTCACCCAACACATCAAACAGTTTCCGCCCCACAATTGCCAAGATCACCCCTTCAATTGGGGGCACAGCGATAACAAATAACCATCCAAACTAGGTTGTCAAGTCCTCTTGAGAGCATCACAAGAGCTAACTTTAATGGATATTGTTCCTGCCACATTGCCCAGGCAGCCATCCATCATCCACTATATAGTGTTTTGAAACCAACACCCTGCCCTAAAAATTTGATCTCCTAGATCGCTTACTGCATAAAGATATTATCGAGATCGCCTTTCACACCTATGATTTCAAGAGGGGAGATATCAAATCAGAACTTTGGTCCATGTCCATGATCCTATCCAACTTGGCCAGCTATCACTTCAGCTAGATACTACCATATCATCCGGTTGTTCGATGCCACAGTTTGATAGTAGATCCACCGCCATATTGCATTCACTATATATGTGTATTGTGATTCCAACCTATTTAATAGTAATGCTATTAAATCCACCTACTTTTGTAACTTCAACTTTGAGCTTTCCTTGCTATCACTGTATTACTACATATTTGTGAATCCCCTGCAATGTCCAACATCTGTAAGTTTTTCTGTATGCACAACTTGAGGCCTTCCTAGAGGCTCCAAACTCAACCTCATAGTTAGTTTCAATCGGCAATCGTTTGGAGACTAAGCCAATGAGGACTCGCATCTCGTCTCTCAATATATAACCCACGTTAGAAGCCCCATCAAAATTTAATTTCAATCTTCCTCATGGGGGGGCCATATCTATATTAAAAAAAATTATTTATTTATATAAATGAATATTAGATATATTTTTTATTTTACTATATTTACTTATTACTTATTAAAGAAAAGCCTTATATAAATATTTTTGTATTTTTTTTATGGGTGAACCCAACCCCCAAAAAAATTTTGACTGAGTTCACAAACCCAAACCAATAACTGAGTATTTGACCAATAAAATGATAAATTAATGTGGTATAAATAGTGTCCCTCCAAGCCTAGCTTTCGAATCACCTCTTTCTCTCATCCTCATTCACCTTGTGTTCCCATTTATTTCCTCATATGGGAACATGATTACATTTGATTTTTTTTTGGGATAGTAATATAACTTTTGTTTTCTTTTGGGGTAGCAATACAATATTATAACTATTAGCTATGAACAATGAAATAAGATTATCAGATTTTGAAAATTAATGTAAATACTCTCTATAAGCGCATGCTAGCAACTATGATTGTGGTGCAGATCATGAATCTAGCATCAATAACATTTTGCAGCTACAATTTTAATTGTGCTCTATAACCATGGGATGAATTCCTTCAAATGTAATTTAGCTTCTACCATAATGGTTCCATTTGTCATGAAATAAATAAATTTCCTTTACTGGTAGTATATAATCTAACAAGGAGAGTTCAAAGAGAATAATAGTTGATCAATCATTCTAATAACTTTAAATGCATTGATTGCTACTACTCATCTAATGCAACTTCCATTTTCTGCATGAACTAGGTGAGTGTCAATAGAAGTGTAATAATCTTTCCTCATCGGGTCTTTCATAAAATATATCATCTTTAAAAAAATCCAATATGTTCTTTGATCGCCACTTGCCATTCAATGACCTCTACATGTCAAACATCAATGCTTTTACAAGTTGTAGCATTCCTTGTGTGCTAAAGCATTTGGTTCTTTAGTTTCTTGGCTTCTAACTAGTTAATAAGAGACATGATATTTCAACAATCCATGTTAGCTAAGTTACTGTGTAATGTCCCTTCCTTAGGCAGCTCAGACTAGCCGAGGTTAGCCTACTTTAGGGTTCCCGTAGGTCAGTAGTATGGTTAGGTGACCCAACCGAGGGATGCAAAGCCTGGCCGGGAGCTTTACGAGCCTTTCAGTTTGGAGTTCAGTTGTTGAATCCAGGGATAAATTCAAAATATTAAAATTTACTTTAATGGAATAGTAAAAGTGAATAGTAATAGAGAATTATAAAGTGAATAGTGAAAAGTGCCCCCATCCTAGTCAAACAAAGTTGTTTTTAAAAAGTGGCCCTTTCTTATGATGAGAAAAAGACCCTTGAGGAGGAATATTTTATTATCTTTTATAAAAAAAAATCACGGGAGGTTATAAAGTGAATTTTGGGCTTCTATTTTGGCATTCATTTGTCATTTTTCATATCAGCACTTGCAGATTTGAGCTCTGAAGAAGGGTTTTAGCTTGGTTTCAGTCTTCTTGGAATGAAAACTCCCAAGGGCTATTGTGAATTGGACGAGAACCCAGTTCACCTTTGAGAAGGACCTACCTTAGGTCTTTGTTTGGGCTTCATTGGAGGAGTTTCAGGTGTTTAATTTTCAAGCCTGAGTTTGCAGAAGTGTTATAACAGCATATTTCTTCAGATCAAGTGCAGCCATTGATAGATCGAGTCTCAACAAGACCAATACTATCACATGTTTGCATTCTACTTGTTGGTTGTACAATTTTTGGCCAAGTGCACTTAGGGTTTGTGGCACAATCATCATTGCAGATTTATTCCAACCGTATGACAAGTTTACATTGAGGATTTGACATCTTCCATACCAATCGTACCATTTCTAGTTGGTGCACCATCATTTGGAAGGGGTTTCGTGGGCATTTGAAGTTGATTTTGGCAACCAATTTCATATCAGCACTTCCATAACAACGATCGGGCCTATAGCTGCATATTTCACATTCTATTTCAGTCTTCTACCATTGTTATCATGCTCATATCAGCCTTCAAACATTGTATTTTCATGCTGGCATAGAACAGGTATGTTATTGGCATATTGGGTATTCAAATCTTTCGTTTGTATTGGGTTTAATAGAGTTGTTACTATTACACAGGTAATTGGTAAATAATTGATGTATTAAACAATGAGCAAGACGCTCAATAAATAGTTTACAAGATTTACAAAAAATGGAAAGTTTCTAAAAAGAAACTCCAGATAAGATCGGAGACGATCTTATCACTAAATTACAATAAATTACAATATTGAGCATTAATAAATAAATAATAAACATTATTTTAATACCCTCCCTTAATGCTCAATCTATCTACTACACCAAGACTCCCCCTGAATTTTACAAACTTATCTGTATTGAGCGACTTGGTGAGAATGTACGGCATGCGATCCTGCATTAGAACATCACGACGGTAGTGATCGCCTTCAACCCGACTTCGAATATGAAATGGCGGTGAGTTTCCACATGCTTGGGTCGCTCATGGAAGACGGTTCGCCAGTTTGAGAACTCACGATTATCCACGGAGAACCAAAGGAAATTCCGGACCTGCTTGAGATATTTGCATATCTGCAAGCATCCGGCGAAGCCAAACTGCCTCACATGCTGCTTTTATTGCTCCCCGATACTCTGCTTCTGTCGAGGAGAGAGCCACTGCCTGTTGCTTCTTACTAGTCCATGTGACTGCACCGGATCCCAAATTGAACACATACCCAAATGTTGATTTCCTGTCATCAACTGAACCTGCCCAATCTGAATCTGTGAACCCAAGGACAGGATGAAGTGACTCCGAGTGTACAAGAGTCCAAAATCGGGAGTGCCCTTCACATAACGCAGCACACGCTTTGCTGCTACCCAATGATCAGCCTTGGGGGCTATCATGAAGTGTGATATGTAGCTCACTGCAAAACTCAAGTCAGGTCTAGTAGCAGCAAGATAGATAAGGCTGCCTACTAGTTGCCTGAACAATGTTTCATCTACCACAGGTGAATCGGACTTAGCTGACAATTTAAGCCCTTTTTCCATGGGTGTGAAGGCGGGTTTGCAATCCTGCATTCGGAACTTATCTGAAGACTTGGCATGCTTGGACTGGGGAGATGAAAATGCTGCTCTGCGTGGCAAACCTCAACACCCTAAACAATAATGCGGGGAGGCCCAAGTCGTCATGTCAAAGTTTGCCTGGAGATCTGTTTTGATCTCGGTGATCAAATGTCTTACGTACCCGTGTGATCAAGTCATCCGCGTAGACAACAACAAGCAGAATCTCATTACCAGTATTCTTGACATACAGGTTCGAGTCAGATGGACTCCTCTGAAAGCCATGATCTGTGAGGTACGTGTCAATCTTAATGTACCAAGCCCGAGGAGCCTGTTTCAGGCCATAGAGTGCTTTGACCAATCTGCATACCTTCTGTTCTCGACCAGCAACTTTGAAACCTGGAGGCTGCGTCATGTATACTTCCTCCTTCAACTCACCGTTGAGGAAAGTACTCTTCACATCCATCTGATGGACCTTCCAACCAAACTGGGCTGCTAAGGCAACGACGAGCCGTATGGTACTCATTTTGGCTGTAGGAGCAAAGGTCTCCTCATAGTCAATGCCTTCTTTTTGTGAGAACCCCTGTGCAACCAGACGAGCTTTGTACTTGTCAAGGGTTTCGTCAACTTTGTACTTCACCTTGTACACCTATTTGCAGCTAATGGGCTTCTTCCCTGGAGGAAGATTGGAAAGGACCCAAGTGTGATTCTTCTGAAGACTCTGGTATTCTGATTCCATCACCTTTTCCCACTCAGGTATCCCTTTTGCCTCTGAATATGTCTGAGGCTCATAAACACTGTGGATGTTGGCCATGAGAGCAAAATTCACTGTAGACTGCTGTTTGCTCTTGTTTCTGGATGATCTACCCTCAATTAGCTCATCAGCATGAAGATCACTGATAGTCTTAGCCCACCATTTTGGTCGGAGAGTAGATGTGCCAACATCAGATGCAACAGGAGGAGCTGGATCTGGCTGTGGATCTGGAACAAGGTCAGCAGGGAGATGTTCATTACCGTCTGGAGGAAACTCAGGTTGAGCATCATCAAAGACGAGGTCTTCGTCATCCCTCCCATTAGGTGAACCTAACGGAAGTCGGACGACCACATCAGGAGCCTGTAGAGGCTGATCCTCTGAATGCTGAACAGGTGAAGAAGAGTGAAATGGACCTCGTTCCTCATCAAAGACAACATCTCGACTGAAGATAAGACGATCAGTGTCTATATCAATCAGCCTATATGCCTTGTGGTTGTCACTATACCCTGTGAACATGAGTTTCTGGCTCTTGGAGTCCAGCTTAGTGCGCTTGGCCTCTGGAATCCAAACATACACAAGAGAGCCAAAAACTTTCAAATGACTGATCCTAGGTTTGCGACCAGACCAAACTTCCTCAGGAGTCTTCCCCTTAACAGCATGAGTGGGTGACCTATTAAGGAGATAGACTGATGTATTGACTGCTTCTACCCAAAACTTGGTAGGAACACTCACGTGTTGCAGCATGGAAGCGAGCCATCTCCAACAATCGATAGATTCGTGGCTCTACAACACCGTTTTCGAGGAGTGTAGAGATTATTGGTTAGCGGCGGAACATCCATAGTGTATCAAGTCCGAGTGCACTAGAACAGAATTCCCCCCCATTATCTGACCTAAGAGTTATAATACAAGAGCTGGACTCTTTTTCAACTAAGGCCTTAAACTTCTGAAATACATTAAAAACCTCTGATTTCTGTTTAAGAAAGTACACCCACATTTTCCTACTATAGTCATCAACAAAAAGTAGAAAGTATTTGCAACCAATTACAGAAGAAATAGACATAGGGCCACAAATATCAGCATGAACTAATTGAAGTACCTTAGAAGCCCGCCAAGAGTCGCCATCCTTGAATGGTGTGCGATGCTGCTTCCTAGCCTGACAAGCACCACAAACGCCCTGATGCTGAGTCTGAATGTCAAGTAAGCCATCTACAAGTCCCTCCCGAGCAAGCTGAGAGAGATAGTGCCCGTACCGCTGGTGCCAAAGACTGGTGACAGCTGAATTTCTGGCTGCCAAGGCTAACTCTGGAGAATCACCAGTGTCCACAAGCCTGTAAAGGCCATGATCCTCTATCCCAACGGCCACCGATGTGCGAGACTCACGATCTATAATTGAACATCTGTGCGAGCTGAATACCACATCCATCTGAGGAGAATGCCCCATTATCTGACTGACTGAGAGAAGATTGAGCTCGATATCAGGTACATAATACACGTTGAGGAATATGAGATCCCTCCCGCCAGACTGAACCTGAACAGTCCCTGTGCTGACAACTGTGTATTCCTCACCTCCTCCAAAGACCACTGAGTCAGTGCAAAGGGAAAAATCTGTGAACCAGTCACGCCTATGTGAGAAATGACGGGAGGCACCAGAATCTATGTACCAAGCAGAGGATTTGACGTGGTCTGCGGGCCTCTTTGCCATGAGTGCATAAAAGGCAGATTCCTTCTGCTCAGAGTGCTCGGCGACATTCACTTTCTGCTGAAACCCTCCCTGCTTCTTTTGCTCAGAAGCCAAACGAGCACGACAATCTTTCTTGATGTGGCCAAATTTATGATAGTAGTTACACTGAACATTTTTCTTCTTCGGACTGGTCTGACTGGAGCCTTTCTGCTGTGAAGGCTGACCTTTTCCATGATGCTTCGGATGGGTTTTAGCTGCAAAAGCCTGCTCCGTGGAGGATGATGATTCACTGCTACCGAACTGTTGTCTCCAGCGATCCTGCTGCAACAGGATAGTGCACAAATTCGGAAACTTGAGATCAACATTAGCGGACGTAATGTTGAGAGTCTCTATGAAGTGTTCATAGGACTTTGGTAGACTCTTCAGGGTGATCACGACCATGTCTTCCTCCTCCATTTTCCGATGTCGCCTCCAATTGATCTCTGATCTCCTGGATTTTATTCAGGTGTGCTTGCAGAGTTGTCTTCTCATCCATCATGATAGAAAACAGCATATTCTTCAAGAAAAACGCACGGCTTTTGTCGGAAGTTTCATGCAAACCCTTCAAGTGATCCCAGATCTCCTTAGCTGATTTTCCAAGTGGAATCTGAGGGAGTTGATCATCAGTAACCGAAAGCTTAATAAGCATGACGGCTTCACGATTCTGCTCATCAAACTTCTCCTGATCCTTACCCGCCGTGTCGGGACGAGTAGCTTTGCCGAGGATCATCTGATCAAGACAGCGGTATTCAAAAATTGTTAGCATCCGCTGCTTCCAGGTGTTGAAATTTTTGCCATTAAATCGCTGACTGCCCTCCAATATTAAATTACTTAAACTGGCCATCTTCAAGCTTTTCGAGGCACGAAAAACGAGGTACTGAGAAGAGGCTGATGCACGAAACTCATGGCACAAATTCCAATGCAAAAAACAGAGGCAGATTCAGGTACAGACTGCAGAAAGTACAGTGTACAGATGGCACAAAATTTGAGGCACGAAAAACGATGCACCCAGAAAATTCGGAGACCAACCCAGTTGAGCTCTTGAAAAACCCACCAAGAATCTGTGATCAGAAAAAAATTTCGACTTGATCTGAAAGGTAAAAACCCTACTCGAATGTGCAGAGTGCCCTAGCCGCCATGAAAGCAGAAAATAAGCTCGAAATATTCAAAATTTGATCTCCGTCGACGCTAGAAACAAGAAGAAATCGCGCAGCAAAGCAATCTACAGAAAGATTGCGTCCAGAAAGAAGAAAAACGCGGATTCTTCAAAAAAAACAGGTTTTGCAGTTGCGTCTAAGAAAAAAACGTGATCAGAAAACGCGCGGTTGTAGATGTCGAGGTCGCACAGAGGTCGGGCTCCAAACATAGGGTCGCGGATACAAATACAAGCTCCCGTAGTGCGTAGAACAGAGGATGAGTTCCATCGCGGGTTTGTTCAGGCAGAAATGCAAAGCAAAAACAGATCACGAGACCCGCTAATGAAAACAAAACACGTCGCTGGTGGCAATGCGGACACACACGGAAGTGACCAAGTAAACACGTCCGTCGGGTTTGTAGAGAAAAACGTCCACGAGTTGCAACACGCGAACACATGCGGATAGAAAAACCCCAAAGAAAAGAACGCGCGCACAAGAGATGATGTGTTTTATTTCTACGAACAAAACCAGATGTAGGTCATAGAAAAAAAGCATCCCCAAGAGCCACCGGGAGTTCAAATAGTAAAACCCCAGATCTTGAACGACCTTCAGAAAATTTCGAAACCTTCAAAAAATTTCAAAAAAAAAGAAAAATTTTCTTTCGAAAATTTTATTGAATTTTTTTTTCGAAATTTTAAAACCGAGACCTACGCTCTGATACCATATTACACAGGTAATTGGTAAATAATTGATGTATTAAACAATGAGCAAGACGTTCAATAAATAGTTTACAAGATTTACAAAAAACGGAAAGTTTCTAAAAAGAAACTCCAGATAAGATCGGAGACGATCTTATCACTAAATTACAATAAATTACAATATTGAGCATTAATAAATAAATAATAAACATTATTTTAATAGTTACAGTTTGATAATTTTCATATTAGACATAACTGTCATTTTAATCAGACCTTATATCTTTAATTTAATGGCATAAATGGAAGTGGGTTTATCAATTTATGTTGTGTAATCATTTATATATCAGTTCTATGCATTTCCTTTATGTTATTGGCATTAAAAACACTCAACCAAACATCAAAAGCAATCAAACAAAACTCAGAAAATCAGAACAGCAGTCAGAAAATCAAAATTCATGAATTTGCACAGTTGTTTGACGAAATGTCAACACTTTGAAAAATGAGTTTTTGGGGTTAGATTTAGTAGGGATATCTCAATGGTATCAGAGCCATATTCTTGCTAGCCTATTGGGTAATGATTGCATTCAATTGGTGTGAAATCAGTTGTGCACAAGTCAATTTGGATTTGGTTTTCAATGGTCTTCAGTTGGGACAGCAAAATAGGTCATCATGGCAAAGTTGTTTGGCAATAAACAGGCATGGAAAAAAAATTGAGCAAACACAATAGAAGACCATACGAAAATTGCAACGTTTAAATGATTCACTTTCAAGGTTGGGACTCTCTAAAGGATCAACCTCACTTTCTACTAGCAAAAGCCCAACACCACAAAACAAAGAAGCGGTGGTGATTAGCATATTTGAGGAGTATAGCATTCTTCCTCAATGTGTTAAGGAGAATTTTCCTTTCAAGAACTACATGGACATGCAACCGAATCTTTGCCACAAGACTGAGCATGCAAGGAAGGAATATCACACTATAGCTTATGAATTGTTTAGAGAATCTTCACACATGGTTGATACAACTCTTCATGAGAATGATTGGGTGTCTTCAAGTTCCAATGAGGTATGCAAAAATTTATATGATGAATTAGATAGACATGTTGATTTGAATCAAGAAGGCATTAGGACAGCCTTGGGTAATGATTTGTCTACATCATCCTTGCAAGAGGTTTCACAAGAGGCTCCTACATTAGAGGCTATCATAGTTCATGTCAGTGCTTTGGATAGCAACAGCATGGACTCTTTGGGTGATCATAAAGCATCTTCTAGTGTGATAGTTGATTCCAATATTGTCACATCACCTACACATGAAGAAAAATCAAAAGATAGCGAAGAAACGTCAACAAGGGAAGCAAGGAGCAGCAGTATAAAGATTGGGTCTATTTCAATTGATCTTCATCCAGTTGATCCTACAAAAGGTAGAGAGGGAGAAACAAGGGAGCCTACAGGACAGGGTTGCACGAGTATCCTAGTAGGCAACATGGAGGTTATGCTTGGGGACTCTTTTGATAGTCCTAAGAGCGGTCTAACCTCTCTACATGAGGATAGCGAATCATCATCCATTGAGACCACTGTTTGGAGTGATGATGAGGAGTTTGTGATGGGAACTAATGTTGCCTTAGTTTCGGACCAGCAAGAAGGCACTTCGGAAGAATTTTTTGATGAGAGTCAAGCTCTCCATTGGCCGCCCACTACTTCAACTAATGAATTTACCTTTGTCCCTAAGCATGATTTGGAGAACCCACTTAAGGTTGGTGAAGATAAGATTGCTGCAGCACTGTCCCATTTTGATCATTCCCATAAGTTCGTGGGAAATTACCTATGGAAGGTCCAACTTGAGGGGAGACATAGTGGCGTTGAAGAGGCTTCATCTATTTCTGATTTGCAAGCGTTTAAGATAGGCATGGAGTGTATGAAAAATAGTTATTTAGCCCTTCTTTCCGATAGAGATCACCTACTCAATTTGGGTGTCATATATTTAGATGCGTTGAGGAGGAAAGAGGAAGAGGTTGATCAACTCACTATGGAGCTAGTGAAGACTAGAAAATCTTTGGAAGACTCTCAAGTGACTCCCCTTATGGCGGAAAATCAGATTGAGGAGTTGAGCATGGAGTTGAGTTTGGCTCATGCTTCACCACAAGAAATCAGAAAATCAGTCTTCTATTGCAGCCTCTTTGGATGGGCAAGAATCTTGTGTTGTGCATGAGATTGAGGGATAAGGAAATGAGGAAAAAGAAGAGCTACATGATGAGGTTCAGGAGGGCAATGATGCATGCTCACATTGTGATGTTGATGGCAGCCATGTGCATGATTTAAAATCAGTTTTGGTAAATGAACATGTTGCTGATTTGGAATCAGATTTAGATGAGGAAGAGTTACTCCTCATTAAGGTTCTCGAACTTCATGTTGTAGAGGCAGAAAATCCACACAATGATGCCACTTGCAGCCGTGTAGTCCAAGCTTTGGTAGAGAACATGCATGAATTGCAGCAGGCTACACCTCTTGGCTTATTCCTTGAGGATAAGTATTCAGCAATGGAGGAGGTGGCATGAGTCTTAGGCCGATATGATAAGGTAGATAGATGGATCAAGTACCTCATTGGGATAACTCAGTCTAATGGGGCACTAGATGGGCATAAGAATGGAATCTCGGCATCCAGCTTACACTTGGTTAGACGCGCACTTGACAAAAAAAGATTTGATACCATGCAGTTGCTTACAGATAGAGGTTATGCTTTCATGCTTGCTAGGCAATTGTATGGTGCACTCGTGAGGGAAGAGGCGCAAATATCCACTTTCGTTGATGCTGAGAGGGATGAGGTATCTAGTAGTAGTAGTGGATCTACTACCATGGAGGATACCTATGACATGGCTACAGGAGTGGAGCAGGGTGAGACAGTTTAAGTTAGTCATGGGGGGCAGTCAGCCTGTGTTGAAGCAGTTTTTACACCCTATGCTTCAAGTTCTGAGGCTCCTGTTTTGGATAGTGTTGATTTCGAACTTCCCTCAGAATCCCTTGGTGCATTTCATAGTGATTTCATTGTGAGATTCGCACATTCCTTTGTATTCAACCCATTTCCAGATGAGTTGATGCTTCGTGTGACACATAAGAATGGGGTGAATATGTGCTATGAGGTGAACCCTTCTACAAGAGATGGAGCGACATCTAACAAAGCCCCTTTATCACTTCTCCAAGATGGATGTATTATTGGCACACGAGATAGAGAGGCAGGGTTTGATCAGATGGGATTCAGTGATAAGAGGGATCAGCCCTCCACAGTTGCATTGATTAGTGCAACTGGCTTTATGAGTTGGTGTCAGGAGCACTCTTCTTCCAGCCTTGGCAATTGGAGTATTGTGGGGACACCAACATTTGCAGATGAGTTAGGAGATACTCATCTTTTCTGGCAATTGTTTGGGTCCATAACCCACAAGCCCAGTGATCAGATGCATCGATGGTGGTAGTTGCGACATAGAGTGATAGGGTCTGTCAGGGATGGAGGATACCATTGTTTCCAGTTAGTGCAAAGAATTGATCTTAGTGCATTCCACCAAAACATTTGGGATCCTGGCAGCCTGTCGAATTGTGACTTGGTTATTGTCTCTGATGGAGGCAGTAGTATTACTCCATCATGGTGCAATGATTCGGGTAGATGGAGTTGTAGCCTATCAAGGTTCATTTGGGTCCCCGACATCGATTTGAATGCACTACTCCATCAAGACCACAGTGCATTGCTTCACTTTTTCTGACATGATATTGATTGTATTAACATGGGGCAATTACAGATTTGGTGCAGGTGGGCTATCATGCATCACAAAGTGATGGAGAGGGGTGTAACTAGTATGCTTGGTTATAATTCTTGTATTGATAACCCATTGTTTGAGATGGGTGACGATAGGACTTATGACAATCCACTTCTTGGGTTAGGCAGTGATTTCCAGTATGATGTTGGTGCGACTGCACTCACTACACTCGGAGACTCCTTGGTGTATGAGTGTTATTGGACATGGAGGCTACAAGCCACAGAGATTTTGTGATGTCCCCATCCTAGTCAGCGCAGCTGGATAAGTGGTTAGCCTATCATCGTGGTCCTTGTAGGCTGACAGATATGTGTAGAGGATCAATTGAGGCAGTTACCCGGTGTTCAGGAGCTTCTTTCTTGCAATTGTTTCCGGTTGGGCCTTCGCAGAATCCTTCAGAGTGGGTTTTCAAAGACTTTCTATTTTTAGAAAGTCAGACAGGCGGAAGCTGCTATTTTGGGCAGGGGCACCTGGTTCAGCTGTTTAGCTCAGAGTCGACCCAGTTCATCAGTTTGATGGTCAAATGGAGAAATAACGGAGTATTTAATGATTTATTGAATAATTAATAATTTTGACTTTATATTAAAGTCACTTTATTAATTTATTTAAATATTTAATAAATGGCATATTATAAAGTATTTATTATACTTTATAATAAAGTGAAAAATTAATTTAATGAATGAGTATTTATTCATTAATGAAGAAGGCGCCTATTATTTAAATATTTCTCCTAAGTCCAAACAGGCAAATTAAATCATTTATTTAAATGATTATTAAAAAGAGGGTTTGGTCGAATTTCTCAAGAAGCTTATATATTGACTGCCAAAGACAAATCGAACTCTTATGTCTTGATTATTCAATTTGTCTTCCTTTTGCTCTGAGCATTGAAGTTTGCAAAACCTAGGGTTTCAGCAGACGAATGATTTTGG
The DNA here is from genome assembly GCA_007258455.2 of Sequoia sempervirens. Classification (NCBI taxonomy): domain Eukaryota; kingdom Viridiplantae; phylum Streptophyta; class Pinopsida; order Cupressales; family Cupressaceae; genus Sequoia; species Sequoia sempervirens. Next base: position 5,377 of record VDFB02169673.1, on the reverse strand, counting down.
AGAACGATACCTCTTCAGAATCTGGCATACTGAGACTGTGCAATACCAGTTGAAGATTGTCTACTTGGTGACTTCACACAGAAGTTGCAGTTGAGATTATTGATCGATTTCAGGAAGGTTCTATCAGAGATTTTCATCAGTTATCATTGGCGCACCCTTTGAGATTGTTTCACAGAGATCTAACACTTTTCCCTTGAGGCCGTACTGTATTAAATGCTGTTGTTGTACAGGTCATACTGTTGTACCAGCAAGGGCTGTACTTTCTCTTTAGAAGAAATTGCTTTGGCTTTTCACTTCCAGTCTTTTGCAGTGAGGGCGCCTAGGGTTCTGGGAGTCATTCCTCTGTTTCTGAGCCTGGAGATTGGTATTCTGGAGCTGGCCGTACATTCTTCACTTATCCCAAGGCGGCTGTAATAAACCAGGTTTTTATATTAAATATTCTTGCCTTTGTGTTCAGAAGTTGAAGTATCAATTTGTAATCACTCTGAATGATCAATAAATGACCTGGCATCGATATTTGATACATGTTCTGTAGTTTTCAAGCATTAAGTATTTTATATTATTTTTCTAGTCTTTTTCAAGCAAAATCGCAGCTTTCCTGTTTAATGCAAAAAACCATCAAAACACAAAAAAACTACAAAACAAACAAAATCAGTGATTTCAGTTAGGGTTTGGGGTTGAGAGTCACCTGGATTCTTACAGTGGTATCAGAGCACAGTTTTCCTGCCATCCTGTGCTTTTTCAGTTGCTTTTTCGGAAAACAGAGTGCTTTTTGGTTGCTTTTTCATGAGTAGAGACATTATTCATTATACCAAGGGGTAGGAACAGGCAGAGTTGAGGATTGGACAGGTCCACCTATTCCTGAAGGTGAGACAGTGTCAGGAGTATTGGGTATTCACAGATCTAGCTCCAACAGCAGCGAGAACAGTGTTGCAACCCTAATGGCAGACCGTGAGATCCCTGCAGAGACACATAGGGATTTAGGGAAAGCGCATGCAGAGGGCGACATTACTGATGAGGAGTTCAGACGCAGGCATGATAACATGATGGACACGATGTCCCAGTTGATGGGCACTATTAGGCAGTATACTCCATCACAGCCACATTATATTCAGATCGGACAGTCGAGCAGGACTGCAGGAGTGGATCAGCCTTTGGCATCAGCACCACGACAACCATCACCGAGCTATCAGGAGCGTAGGCCTGGACAGCCTACATTCTTACCCAGAGAGACTCCACCTCCGACTCCGAGGGCAGAGCAACAGGGGCAACATCAGGAGTTTCAACCACATAATGGCATGTCAGTAGCAGATGTGACTAGATTTCACGGTGAGTATCTATCATTAGCACCTGAGATTAGACAGGCATTATCATTTCATGAGTTTATGGATGTTCATAAACCTAGAGGAGGAGGCAGATTTGACCGTAGAGCTCCTCAGCACCAGCAGCCACAGCCACAGGTGAACAGGGACTTGCAGTATGCAGTCAGCAAGATCACCTTGCCATACTTTGATGGGTCTGATAAGACGTTAGCGAGGTCTTGGGTCCAGAAATTGGACAACTATCTTTCACTGAGACCTATGCAGGAGGACGAGGCCATTAAGTTTGCTACTTTGCATCTTGATGGGCTGGCGCATGATTGGTGGCATCACGGCATGTACACACTTGGCCATCATGCGGTCAATACTTACCAGGAGTTCACCAGCAAGCTCATAGAGCGTTTTGATAAGAAGGATCCGGAACTCTACTTCAGGGAGCTAGCTCAGCTCAGACAGACGGGTAGTTTGGATTCTTATATTGGCGAGTTTCAGAGGGTTGCATTCATGGTGACAGGCATTTCAGAGCGGAGACTCATTATACTTTTCGTTGAGGGGTTGACAGAGCCTATGAGAGGTTGGGTCAAGGCATTTGACCCTCCTACCCTTCAGGAGGCCATGAAGAAGGCACGGAATATGGAGCTTGCAGCACCTCGCAGCAAGTTCACTCCAGGGTCGACACCCTACACGAGGCCTAACAGGTCTTTTGACAGGAATAGGCCCTTTGACAGAAGGAGGGATCCACCAGATCCTAAGAAACAGAATGCACCACCCTTTGACAGAGAAACACTGAATGAATTGCGGAAGAAAAAATTGTGTTTCTGGTGCAAGGCACCCTACGATGAAAAACATGTATGCCCACTTCGTCCCAAGGTCAAGAACAATCAGATGGAATGGTTTTATGAGGGCGAAGAGCGATCAGATCTGTCAGACCAGCAAGCTGATTCCGAGCATTCAGATGATGACAGGTCCGAAAATGAGGGTGAAAACGAAGGAGGAAGGAACCTACAGGAAGCCCATTTGACTAGCCTTCAGAGAGATGGGTCGTTTAGACTTCGCGGGCTCCTAGCAGGTCAGAAGGTGATCACTTTACTAGACACGGGTGCCACACATAATTTCATTGATGCACGGCTGGTAGAGAGACGTGGTATTCAGACAGAGCAGTTTGAGGGTATTCGAGTTAAGGTGGCTAATGGGTACACCCTCAGATGTGACCGAAAGATTACTGATCTTCCGATGCGACTGAACAACTATGAGTTCAAGACTGAATTCTATGTTGTTAACATGGGAGATACTGATGTGGTGTTAGGGATGGCATGGTTGCACGATTTGGGTGAGTTCACACTCAATTTGCGAGACATGGAGATGAAGTTTAAGGTTGATGGGAGACCGCATGTCATCAAGGCCATTAGAGACAGTAATCTAAGGATGGTTTCGTTCAGGCAGATGGAGAGACTCATTCGTCATGATATGGTTGACTGGGCTGCAGAGTGTATGTTGATGCCAGCACAGCAGGAGCAACAAAAGGGTGAGTACCACCCTGACATTCAGATATTGAGGACTAAACACTCCAAAGTGTTTAGTGACATTCCACCTGGTAGACCTCCAGACAGAGGCACGGAGCATATCATTGAGTTGGAGGAGGGCACAAAGCCCATTATGATCACACCCTACAGACATCCGAAACGACTCAAGGATGAGATAGAGAAGACCATCAACGAGTTGTTAGCTATGGGGCATATTAGACCAAGCAAGTCACCTTTTGCTTCATCGGTTGTATTGGTGAAGAAGAAGGATGGATCACTTCGGATGTGCATAGACTACCGACAGCTCAACAAGAGGACAATTAAGAACAGGTACCCTATACCACGCATCGATGAATTGATTGATGAGTTACACGGTGCTGTCTTCTTCACGAAGATTGATTTGAGATCCGGGTACCACCAGATTCAGATGAGGGAGCAGGATATTGAGAAAACCGCTTTCAAGTGTCATTGCGGTCACTTCGAGTTCCTGGTTATGCCTTTCGGTCTAACCAATGCACCTGCCACCTTTCAGGCTACTATGAACAGGGTCTTCAGTTCCCAGCTGCGGAGATTTGTATTGGTCTTCTTCGACGACATTCTGGTATATAGCAGATCATGGGAGGAGCATTTAGCTCACTTAGACGCAGTTTTGGGTATCTTGGCTAATGAGTCTTTCTATGCCAAGGAATCTAAGTGTGAGCTAGGTATGGAGGAGTTATTGTATCTGGGGCACATCATCAGTGCCAAGGGAGTGAGTATGGACCCTGAGAAGGTCCGAGCTATAGTTGAGTGGTCGATACCTAAGAACCTTACGCAGCTCAGAGGCTTCATTGGGTTGTGTGTTTTTTACAGGAGATTTGTTAGTGGGTTCTCATGTCACGCTGCACCCCTTACTGATTTGACAAAGAAGGGGGCTTTTACTTGGTCACCACAGGCGCAGGAGTGCTTTGACAGGTTTAAGGTGATCATGACTTCATGTCCAGTGCTAGCATTACCTGACTTCACGAAGTCATTTGATTTGTTTTGCGATGCTTCAGGAGAGGGCATTGGTGCCATTTTGATGCAGGAGAGACACCCTATTGCTTTTGAGAGCAGGAAGCTTAGGGGTCCTGAGAGGTTCCTACGCATTTACGACAAGGAGATGTTAGCCATTATGCATGCTTTGGCTAAGTTCAGCCAATACTTGGTAGGCAGCAAATTCAGTGTCGTACAGACCATAAAGCCTGAAACACTTCCTTGGACAGCGAGACCTGAATGAGAGGCAGCAAAAATGGGTCAGCAAACTGCAGTCGTATGACTTTGACATCACCTTCATTAAGGGAAAGCAGAATGTTGTAGCTGACGCCTTGTCTCGTAGACCTCAGTTGAATGCCATGGCACAGATCTCAGAGGATTGGAGGCATCGGATTATTGCAGAGTATGCTAAGAACCCATGGGCTTCTAGCATTGTTGACAGGACAGAGCAAGATAGCAGGTACACCATTGTAGATGACTTGATCATTTACAAAGGGCAGATTTTTCTGATTCCTGATTCTGAGTTGAGAGCTACAGTTTTGAGAGCCTTTCACGATCTCCCTATGGCGGGCCATCCCAGCTACTTCAAAACATATAAGCTAGTTCGGGAACGGTTTACTTGGAGAGGGCTGAAAACTGATGTTCTCCAGTATGTTCGAGAGTGTTCTGTTTGCCAGCAGAACAAGCAAGAGCACACTTATCCTGCTGGATTGCTCCAGCCACTTCCGATACCTGACAGGAAGTGGGAGTATTTATCGATGGACTTTATCACAGGTTTGCCGAAAGCCCAAGGTAAAGATTGCATCTACGTAGTGGTTGATTGGTTGACTAAATATGCACACTTCTTCCCGATTACTACTACATTCACAGCATCGCAGACTGCAGAGCTTTTCTTCAGAGAGGTATTCTGGTTGCATGGGTTGCCTCGGACGATAGTCAACGATAGAGACAGTCGGTTCATGAGCAACTTTTGGCAGGAGTTGTTCAGGCTCTATGGGACCGAACTGACACCGAGTACCAGCTACCATCCGCAGAGAGATGGGCAGACAGAGATTGTCAATAAGTGGGTGGAAGGTTATGTTGTGACCTTTTCACACATCGCCCCATTCAAGATGGGGACCCCTTTATTTTTGCTCCGTTCCGGTCTTTTGGCTTGGGTTTTTTCTCTCTCTCTCTCTCTGTCTCTTTCCTGGTGTCCGTCTTTCCGGGGGGTTGTGTCGTCATTGAGCTTAAACGTGAAAATATTGGCCAAGTCTAAAATTAGGGTTTCATCATTTTTGGTCAATTCAAGGTCAAGTAAAGCGAGAAAATTGAAAATTAAACTTAATGTTGTTATCAGCAGGCATCCAGCGGGCTTCCAGCCAAATTTCATCGAATTCCGAGATACTTACTATTTTTAGTAAGTCTGCAATTCCAGGCAATTTGTCAGCGTTTTTGAGATTCCGATCATCACACAGCATTCAGAGTACATCAGACTGCTTGCATGCCAAATTTGAGCAAAATTGGACAACTTACTATTTT
>VDFB02169672.1:0-12199 GCA_007258455.2 Sequoia sempervirens | reverse complement strand
AACATAAGTTTGATGTTAAAAGATGGATCCATTTATCTCCAAATAGTGCTTTATTTATGGGAAAGCAAATGAGAAATGAAGGGTTAAGATCAAAAAGGCTAATCAATGGTCAAGGATGGAAGAAGTTGGAAGCATGGATCATGGATTCTCATCAAGGGTTGAAAATGCAAGTTGACATTTAATCAAGGGATTACATTCATCCAAACAAAAACACTTTTAACCTATACAAGAGGTCACAAGTTAACTTGCACAAGAAGTTTTGAGTTAACTTACACATGAAGTTTTGAGTTAACTTGCACATAAAGTTTTGTAAGAATATTCCCTTTTTCAAATGAGTGAGGAGAAAGAATATTCTTTGGAATATTCTCATGGGTGAGGAAATAGATATTTACAAATTAAAACACAGTTTAATTGTGCAAAAGAGGAAGGAATATTCCATGGGAATATTCACCTTTTGAATGAATGTACAAATGAGGAATATTCCCTTGCAAGTGGGAGAATTAGTAATTTGAGAATTAAAACAAAGTTTGAAATATGCAAATTAGGGGAATTATATGATATTCATTAAATAATTGATTTAATGGAGATCAAATGAAAAAGCAATCGATGAGATTGATTTGATCTATCAATGGTCACAAATGAAAAGAGGATGAAACATGGATCAAGGATTCTCATCAATGGATGAGAATCAAAGATCACATGGATTAAGAAAAGATCAAGGGATCACAATCATGTAAACAAACACACTTTGCAACAACTTTAAAAAGTTGTTTCAAAGTTTGTTTGGAGTAATCATTACCTTGTTTTTAGAGGAAAATAGGAGAATATTCCTTTGGAATATTCGCTATGCAATTGGATGAGAGGGAAATTAGTAATTTAGTTAATTAAAATTAAATTTGAATGTGCAAGATGAGGAATGTGAGGATATTCATTAAATTATTGATTTATTTGATGAAAAGGGGATGCAAATATGACATTTAATTAAATAGTTTAGGTTATTTAATTAAATAAGAGGACTTAGGATTAAAATTAAATAATTTGCATTATTTAATTAAACCAGATGAAAATTATGTGAGAGGGGGTGAATTAACCCAATTAGGTCAATTAGATTAATATGTGAAAATGAGGCATTTAATTAAATAATTAGGCTTATTTAATTAAACAAGTGAAAAGAGGATGGTTTTGAGGACGAAATGATGTTAGTTAGCCAATGTGATCCATTGAGACATTTTTAGGTGTCTATAATAAATAATAAAATTAAATAATGAGAATCACAATATAATCATCATTAATTTTGACATAGAGATTTAAAATATAATACCAAAAGAATACCTTGATAACAAGCCTAGTAAAAGGTCTACACCCTCAAACTTTGAATAAAATAGATGGCATGTGAAGGAGCAGGAGCATAGCGATCACAAAAGCAAGAAGAGTAGAGGTTTGATGGCACGATCCCTGGTGGGATGGAGGAAAACAAGCCATTCCAGGAAGGGGTGTCTAAGGGAATCAGAGGTTAGGGGCATTGGTTGAGAGATGTTGAAGAAGAAATTTCTCCAGAGAAGATCAAAGAACGAGAGATCAATGAGAATTGGAGAAAGAAAAGTGTATGGCAAGAGTCGGGGGAAGGTAGCAAGAGGCCAATGGGTGGAGGATGGAAAGGAAAGCAAGGGGTGAATCCTCATTATCAGAGGAAGCGTAGATGGAATGGGATGCACGAATTTCACGAATGGGGCAACAACAAAGGTGTTATTCAAAACCCTAACTAGGGAAACAATCATGGCAAAGGCAGGAGGTAGGGGAGGATAAGGGTCAAGGTCCCTAGTTCTCACCTAAAAATTTGATCTAGGAGGATCACAATAGAGAATGAAACAAAAGAAATGCAAAGGCATTGAGAAAAAGGGCCAAGAAAGCAATGGTAATTAGATTGAACAAAATCCTACCTAAAAGATAATAGTTAGATTGTTTGGGGTTGCTGGAAAAATGGCTAGGCAAAGATCTCTAGTGGGACAATTTATTCCATTGGTGGCAAGGTAAATGGGGATCTGACTTACAATTTAAAATGCTAGCAAATGGGTATTTTGTGGTGGTCTACCCTTTGGAGGAGATAAGGATGGAAATCGAATCTAGAGTCTGGATCTTAGACGGTTGTGGATTCTATAATTGAAGGTGGATGGTGGGATTCAATCTGTATCAACATATTATGGAGGTGATTGAAGAATGGTTTAAGTTTCCTAATCTTCCAATGGAATTTTGGGCCTCCAGTATCTTAGAAGGCATTAGAAAAAATCTGGGGACTTACCTATGCGCAAAAGAAAGGCTAAATTCAGATGGAAGAAGCTCATATGTAAGGATTTGTGTTGAAAATAAACCTAATCGTGAGCAATGGGAAGAAATTGAATTGGTAACGGAATGGGGAACTTGGTTACAAGATTTAATTCCAAATTCATACCCCTGTACAGAACTTGTCAAAACTTTGGGTTGGAGAGAACCACATAAACAACCCATCTCAGATGTGCATGGAGACTCAACCATCCCTCTGAAAAATGATTTTTCCTCAATCCCACAGAAAGATGATACATCAGTGAACATGGTTGTGGATATGAATGAAGGAAATATGGTTTCTTTTGATGCAGGTGCTAAGAATGGGGAAGTGCAATTCGATGAGGCAACATAAGGGGGTGAGTTGAATGAGAAAATAATGGAGGCAATCGATTTCCTAGGAAAAAAAATGTAGAGAGAAGGACTTAAATTCCCTAATAGAAATAAAAAATGAACTCATGGAATTGGCCAAAGCCGCCAAGAGTGGTTCATTGGGCTTTGAAGAAGAAGAGATGTTTGAGGATTGGACAAACTATCTAGGTTTGGAAGATGATGATACTCTTCCTTTTGAAGAACGTAAGAATTAGAAATCAGGAAAGAAAAGAAAAGTCTCTCAAGCGGTTCAGACAGAGGTAGGAAAGTTGGGAATTTTCCAGAAGGACATACACAAATCTTCCCCGGATTGTGGAGAATGCAAGAAACAAGGTAGGATACCGAACCATGGGGAGCTCAAATGGGATGGGGAAGCGAGTGGATAGAAGAAGATTATTGAAATGTTGAAAGTAGGGAAGAGAAATGCTCTTCCTAAACACCAATGAAAATCATAACATGGAATGTTAGGGGCTTGAATTCCCCTAACAAAAGGTGCCTAATTAGGCATCAATTAGACTCTTTTTAGGAAGGCATAGGCTTACTTTAGGAGACCAAGCTAAGAGAGTAGGAGAAGGTCAATTTTGGAAGGAAATTCAAATTTTGGTGAATGATAGAGGTTAATGTGGATGGTGCCTCAAGTGGAATGTTAATCATCTGGAAACCATAAAATATGTTAGTGGAGGAATCGACAAGAAACATGCATTGGATCACTTGTTTGTTAAGAAGTCTCATTCCAAATTTGTGTTTCTTACTTGTTAATGTTTATGGCCCTAATGCATGCATTCAAAAAAGACAAGTATGGCAAGAATTGGATTTGGTTATCAATAACTAGGGGTTTGAATTCTGCATCATTGAGGGGGATTTTAATGCAATCCTGAGATCTGAAGACAAGAAAGGAGATGTGGGAAGAGTGTTGCAATCTCAGGAAAACTTTGCTATTTTTTTTAGAGAAACTTGTTAATTGAACTACAAATGGGGAACAATAACTACACATGTACAAACAAAAGAGTGGGGTTCTATAGTGGAGACAAGGGGCCAGTAAGGTGTCCTTTCAAGTTTGAATATATGTGGTTCAAAGATACGAATTTTACGGATCTCATCACACATTGGTGGATGGATTGCAAGCCAAGGGGTTCTAATATGTTCAATGTTGTCACAAATTTGAAATCAGTAATACATAATTTGAAGAAATGGAATAAGAAATGCTTTAAGAATATATTTGAAGAAAAAATCAAGATCGAAGAGGCTTTGAAGGTGGTCTCGGAGAAGGTGATTGTGAATGGTATGGACAACAATAGTGTTTTGGAGGAGAAGGAACTGATAATGAAATTCAATGATGTCTTGGCCAAAGAAGAGGTTTTTTGGAGACAAAATTCCAGAGAAATGTGGTTAAAGGTAGGTGATAAGAATAATAAATATTTTCACAACTCTACTAACCTACGTAGGGAAGTGAATAGAATAACGAGCATCAAATCATCTGATGGAAGAACATTGGAAGATCTGAAAGAAGTTAAAGCGGCCATAATTGAGTTTTTTCATAATCTCTTGAACGATTGGGAGGGTTCTAATTTGGAGGCATAGAATGAACTTCTGAGATGCAGTCCTAAATTGGTAACTAAGGCATGAAATTAATTATTAAACTCCAAATTCACTGAATAGGAAGTCAAAATTTATTTGTTTCAGTTACATCCGGACAAGGCATCGGGCCCTGATGGATTCTTGGTTACTTTTTTCCAGAAAATTTGGGATATTTTGGGTCAAGATATCATAGATGCAATTGAGGATTCTAGAAGCTCAGGTTGTGTGATCAAGGAGGTAAATAACACATTCATTTTGCTCATTCCCAAAAAAGAAAACACATAAACATTGGAGGAATACCTTCCAATAGCTCTATGCAATACCTTTTGTAAAATTTTGGCGAAGACTATTGCAAATTGGTTAAAGCGAATACTGTCATCCATCATCTCGGAGGAGAAAATAGGGTTCATACTAGGAAAATCGATTCTGGATGGTGTAATTATTGCACAAGAATTCATACATTCCACACAATGATTGAAGAAGCCAGTGATATTATTAAAATTAGATATCAGGAAGGCTTACGATGGGGTGAATTAGTGCTTTTTATTTAAGGTCTTGGATGCCTTTGGTTTTCAGAAGGAGTGGCTCGATTGGATCTTTGGATGGATTTCTAGCCCATGGTACTCATTGTTATTGAATGGATCACTAAAGAGTTTGATGGAAGACATAAAATACTTTCATTTAAGTTTTTTTATGTTTAAAAAGACTTGTTGTTATTGTTAATTGACATGAATGGCGGTAGACAATAGATTAACATATTTGCTTATTTTACTTTATGTTTAACTAAATTAGCGAATATTTTGGAAGTAATAGCTTATGTTAAATGTGTTGCTTTATGATGACTTTGGATGAGATGATTATGTTGCATTAATCTTTATTACCATGATTGTTGTCCTTTTCATAAGGGTTTTTAATAGGGTATCTTAAAGATTGATGAGACGATTAAACTCTTTATCTAATCATGAGGAATGACTAAGCCATAGATAGGCCTTGCTAGATGATGAGTCACTCAAAGTCTGAATTGACTTCTTCGTAGTCGGTTGAGGAACTTTTACTTCCAGCACCAATCTGGTGTAGTTCTGACATAGTCCTCCTTAGTCAACTTCAGTTCTATTTTTAGTTTCATTTTGTAATCTGTAGTTGGTCGCCTTAAGTTTTGGCAGTTAACGCCATGTTAGAAGCTAATAAGGATATTTTATAAATATCCACATTTCGGTCTTAGTTAGGAGTTAGATAATTTGCAATCAGAATTTTTGTAATCACAAGCAATACTTTGTTCTACGTTCTACTTTTGATCAATGAGAAGGGAAGCAAGAAGTTAATTAATCCACTGTGTTGAAGGATCTTACCTAAGGAAGAACAAGGCCCGCTCAACCTTTGGAACGATCTTATGGTATTTTTGTTAAGTGTTGTTATTTTTTGATTCATTAATATTAAATCTATAGTAGAAACTAATTTTGAATTTTTCAATCGTTAAAATCATCTTCTATCTTGGTAAATGTTAAGATCGGATAATCACTTTTGTTTACAATTACGTTTCACAGTTTTAGTTTATTATGGTTAAGATAGAATTGTTAGAATGGTTAGATTTGTTTATTAGAAATGTTGAATTGAACTATTAGAATTGTTAAATAGGTTTCTTATATAAATTAGGTTTAGATGTCGTTTGAATCAGTTAGAATTAATGTTTGTTTGTTAAGCTTCATTAAAACAATGTTAGGAATTTATGGAAAGATGGAGTTGAAGTCTGTTCAGAATCTGTTCATGGAGATTAGTCTTTATGCTTTTTAGAATAATCATCATTTTCTTGCAATTCATTCCTGCTCTTAAATTAGCATTTACTTTCCAGCAATTAAATTATGGATTTATTTTAAAGCAAAATAGAATTAATTTGGAATTCCATGTTTTAGATTAAGGATTAAAGTAATCATTAATTGTCTCCATGAATTGGTCTAAATCGAAGTCAATAAAGTTAGAATTAAGTCAGTAGAATTTTAAATTAGAAGTTAAAGTAGATTTAAATCTTAGGAATCAGTCGCTACAGTTTAGCTCCTGAAAGCTCCTGAAGAGCCCCCAAGAGCTCCTAAAAGCTCTTGAAATAGGAAAAACGATACCTGAAGTCGTTGTTTACAGTGCAAACCCCCCCAAAAGAATCAGTGACAACTATCCTTATCACATATTGCTCTGAGACACACCCGGTTCGATAAAAATTTTAATTAAATGATGCAAGTTGTGACATCAATGACCTTGCCCATCATTTTTGGCGTCGTTGCGGGGATACTTAAACGATTTGGATATTTTTGTGTGAAGCCTTATTGTTGATAGGGAAGAGAGATCTGAAATTGTGGATGAGACGAAGTAAAGACCAACTAGGAAGGTTTCTTCCACAAAACATTGACATTAGAAGAAATCTTGATTTTAATCAAGAGGATATCCAACAATACTAGATTGAAAACCAAGAAATTAATTGGGAAAACACCATTGAAAATCAAGAAGAAAACAAAAATCCAATTCCAAGAGAAGAAATGGGTGACCAACCAGTACATCCACCAGCAAATAGAACCTTTTCAAATCCTATCAATCTTGAAAGGAAGATTGATGAACCCCCTATGAAAAAAATTTCACCCTCAGTTCTTCCAACATTTAGGGGAAAAACTGCATAAGACCCTGATCAATTCCTGTTTGAATTCAAAATCTTATGCCAAACCTATGATTATTCAACTGATAATCAGAAGTTGAAGTTGTTTCCTTCAAATTTGAAAGAATCGGCTTTAAGATGGTTTATGGGTTTAGGGCCAGGAACAATTAGGACTTGGCAACATATGGGGACCAAATTCTCGGACAAATACTAGGATTACTATCGAGTGAGAGATAGAAAGGAAGAACTGTTTCACATAAAGCAATTAGAAGATGAAAGTCTAGAAGACTATGATGATAGATTTCAATTTGTACATCAAAGGTGCACTAATGGGATGGATGACAAAATTAGCAAAACAATTTTCTTGAGAGGGATTGAAGATGAGTCTAGAGAATCCTTGAACCTGATGGGAAAGGGAGACATTAACAAGCTTTCCTTGGACGACATTGTGGAGATTTGTAGAAACTACTCTAGAACTAGAGTGAGGACTCGAAACTCGAGGAGGAACAAGACTCACACCACTGATGTATCCGAAGTAATGGAAGAATTGGTGAACATGAAGACTGATTTGCTGATACATCTTAACATGCAAGGAGAAAAGAGGACCACTAAACCTTTGTCAATTTATTGTTCCAAATGTAGAGGAAAACACCTTTTGAGGGAATGCCCATTAAATTAGGTTGAAATTTGTGAGATTTGTGAAAAACCACACCCGACCAGTTCTTGCAATCTTTTGGCAGGAATAAGGAACAATATCAAGAAACCACCAGTAATCAAGGAAGAGATCAATTATGTCAGCCAAAGACCTCAGAACCAAGGGTATAACACAAATCCAAGACAATATGGTTCACAATCAAACGGGAATCAAAATCCATGGTAGAACCAAAATTAGTGGACCCCACAATATCAACCACAACCCCAACCTACATATTGGGGGCAACTAGAGTGGATGAATCCCCAATGGAACCAAACCCAGTGGCAGTCTAACCATCAACCACAATGGAAAGCAAATCAATCCTCATGGTAGAATCAAAACCAATTCCAACCATGGTAGAATCAGGGACAAAAACGACCATGGGTACAAACACCCCTGACCCTTAATGCCCCTAATGCTTCCAATGACCAAGTGAATCAACCCCAAATGCCAACTCAACCAGTTTCCAATCCAAAAAATGCACAAACTGATACAAACAACCCAAATGTAAATGTAGTAGATGTTAATGACATTCAGTTGCGAAGTCAAAATGTGCAAACTACACCAACCAAGACAATTCCAGAAAGAGAGGAAGAAAACAAAGAACAAATGTTGGAAGAAGAACAAATTATTGAACAAGCTCCCTATCCCAAGAGATTGCACGAAGAGAAAACTATTCCTCAAACCTCTTTCCCTCCCTACATGAATGTAATCGATTCACAACTTCTTAGAGAGTTGAAAAATATTAACATAGAGATACCTCTGTTACAGGAAATCAAGGATATACCATAGATCAATCAGTTAGTAAAATCCCTTTGCATGAAGACACCAGGAAGGAAAAAGAAAATGCCTTCAACAATTCAAGTAGGGACTAAACTTACTGATGTGTTATCAAGAAGACTACTTCCATAGAAATATAATGATCCTGGTAGCCTTGTCATAACACTGAGTATTAATGGAATTGAAATACCAAATGTCCTAATTGACTTAGGAGCTGCCATAAATGTCATTACATCTGATACAATTGAAAAGCTAGGAATGACAACAATTCATCCAACAACAACTGTTTTACAGTTGGCTAATCAATCAACTACAAAACCAGAAGGTATTATAGAAGAAATCATGGTCACAATTGATACATGGGATTACCTAGTCAAATTTTTGGTTCTCAAAGCCAAAAGGAAAGATTCTGGATACCCAATCATATTAGGCAAACCATGGCTAGCTACTGTTGCAGCCTTAATTGACTGTAGATTAGGAAGCATGATAATCACCAATGGAAAAAAATAAAAAGAATTGTCACTTTATCCACCTACACAACCATCAATTCAAACAAACACTCAACTTTGGGTGGATGAGTATTTAGAATCAGAAGGTGATGGTATTGTGGAATTAGCAATGGTAACCATAAGCGAACATATCTAAGAATGTGAAGAACAAGAGATAAATTCAGAAAATGAGCAAGATAATTGTCAAACAACATTACATGAACAACATTGTTGTCCTCTGAATACTCTTGTTGAGAAATCAATAAATTCTAAAACAGACACAAAGGAGGTTATAGTAGCAGGAGATAAACCCCTTAATATCAATTCAACCTTATCCCCAATGCAAGAGGAAAAATTGAAAGAAATTTTAGAAAAACACACCAGAGCGTTTGCTTGGGAATATATTGATATGAGAGGTATCCATCCTTCAATCTGTAGTCATCACATCTACATAGAATATGTTATACCAATAAGACAAAGACAAAGGCGGATTAATCCTATTCTTCGTGACATTGTTAAAAAGGAAATTGAGAAGTTGCTTAACGTAGGATTCATATACCCAATATTTGATAGTCAGTGGGTTTCTCCATTGGTTATAGTTCCAAAAAAAAATGGTAAATGGCGATTCTGCATAGACTATAGAGAATTGAATAAGGCCACTAAAAATGACCATTTCCTATTGCCATTTATCGACCAGGTACTAGACAATCTAGCGGGCAACAACTACTTCTCATTTCTTGATGGCTTTAGTGGATATAACCAAATCCAAGTAGCCCCTGAAGATCAAGACAAAACTACCTTTACCTATCCTTGGGGTACGTATGCATATACAGTATTACCATTTGGACTATGCAATGCACTTGCGACATTTCAAAGAGCGGTATTTGCAATATTTGCATATTTCACCACTTCATGTGTAGAAATCTATATGGATGACTTTACAGTCCATGCTAAAACATATGATGAAGCATTAAAAAACCTAGAAAATTTTTTACAATCTTACAAAGATCATAGGTTATCACTCAATCATGAGAAAAGTTCCATTATGATGACAGAGGGAATTGTTCTGGGACATCACATCTCAAAAGAGGGGATAAAGGTTGATCCCAAGAAAGTTGAGATCATACAGAACATTGAAATCCCAAAGAACCAAACTAGAGTAAGAAGTTTTCTTGGGCATGCAGGGTATTACAAAATATTTATAGAAGGATTTAGTAAAATAGCATCACCACTATTCACCCTTCTCAAAAAAGAAGAAGAATTTGTATGGACAAAGGATTGTCAGAATCCTTTGAAACAATTAAGATAGCTCTAACAACTTCACCCATTATCAAAGGACCAATTTGGGGAGAGCCTTTTCACATACATGCAGATGCATCTAATTTTTCCATTGGTGCAGTATTAGGACAACAAGATGAAAATGATGCCATGCATGTGATTTACTATTTTAGCAAAAACTTAAATCCTATTGAAAGAAACTATACAATAACAAAAAAGGAATTTTTAGTTGTAGTATATGCAATAAATAAATTTAGACATTATATTATAGGCTATAAAATCTACATACATACGAACCATGTTGCAATTAGATATCTAATGAATAAAGTAGTGGTAGGTGGACGCATTATCAGATGGTTACTTTTATTACAAGAATTTGATGTAACTATCATTGATAAGCTTGGAAAGGACAATGTTGTTGTTGAATTTCTTTCCAGAATTGTTTTACAGGATAACCAAGAACCAGTGGATGATGCATTTCTAGACGAACACTTATTTGCTATATCAGTTCATCCACCATGGTTTGCTGATTTGGAAAATTACCTTGTTACAAGGAAATGTCCAAGTAAATTCAGTAATAAGCAAAAAAAGAGGTTAATCCGTGAAAGTTCCAGATTTCAATGGATTAATGGTCTTCTATTTAGATTATGTCCTAACCATGTTTTACATAGATGTGTAACAAAATTGGAAGTTTATGATGTAGTGCATGCTTTCCATCACAAACCTGAAGGAGGACACTTTTCAGTTGTAAGAATAGTTCACAAAATCTTGGGGGTTGGCTACTTTTGGCCAACAATGACAAAAGATGCAACATTCTTTGTCAGACACTGTGATGCTTGCCAAAGAATGGGGAAGCCTACAACAACCATAGAGGTGCCGATGCAGCCACAAATAGCCCTTGAACCATTTGAAAAATGGGGCATCGACTTTGTGGGACCAATAGATCCACCTTCTAGGGGTTAGAGATATATCCTTATTTGTATCGATTATGCCACAAAATGGGATGAGGTGAAGGCACTACCAACATCAAAAGAAGATAAAGTTGCAGACTTTTTGTACAAGAAAATTCTCCAATGGTTTGGTGCACCCAGATAAATTGTTTCAGATCAGGGACCACAATTTGTGTCAGCAATGATGGAAGCATTTTTACAGAGGTACCAAATAACTCACAAAAAATCTTCGCCTTATCACCCACATGAAAATGGACAAGTAGAGGTCACAAATAGAGAATTGGAGAATATTCTAATAAAAATAGTTTCTTTGAAGAAAAAAGATTGGGTAGATAGGCTAGATGAAGCAGTCTGGGCCCATAACACCACGTGGAAAACAACGAATGGGTTCTCTCCATATGAACTTGTGTATGGAAAGAAACTAGTCATGCCAATTGAATTTGAGTTGAAAACATTGAAGACAACAGTAGAAGTTGGAATTGATCTGCCAGAAGCAGAGAAAATAATTTTTTTGTAGCTTAATAAACTTGATGAAATGAGAATGGAGGCACTTCAGCATACAGAAGTGATTCAAAAGCAAAGGAAGGAATGGCACAATAAACATAGTGTCTAGACAGTTCAAAGAGGGAGATTGCATGCTATTATTTGACTCCAGATTTGAAGAGTTTAAAGGAAAGTTCCATAACAGATGGATGGGACCTTATGAGATACAAGTGTTTGAGAATGGATTTGTCTAGTTAGTTTTGATTGATGGGGAGAAAAGAGTCATGTTAGTTAATGGTCATTGGCTAAAAACTTACCATAAGCCAACAACAAAGGAGGAATTTCTGGATGAAGTGCAACACATAATTGAACATTTTCTCATGGAAGATATCTCTTCCATGAGATAAGATCTTTGAACCTTTGAAGAAGGCACAAATAAACAAGGTAAATTGAAAACCAACAATTGGCGGTTTTTACCTTGAGAAAAATGGAAGTAAATTGAAAACCAACAAATGGCGATTTACTTTCAAGAAAATAAAATAAAATAAAAATTAAATAAAAAAATTGATGACTAAAAACCAAAAATGACGGTCTATCTAAGTTAACTTCTGCAAGCTCC
>VDFB02169671.1:0-12056 GCA_007258455.2 Sequoia sempervirens | reverse complement strand
GATATGATGTAAATGGATGATCTATGATGTAGGTGCAATGATTTGTAATGATGTAGATATGTGAGATGTTAATTTTTGAATTTTTCAATGTATGAAATGCATTATGAAATGATAGATAATGAATGTGATATGAATAATGATAGTGGTGAAAAGATAAATGATATGTTTTGTAATGTTTATGTAATGAAAAGGGTAATGTGATGATAATGGAATAATATAATAAATGATAAATGATAAAAGGATAAATGAGAATGGTAATGAAATGATATGAAATTATAATGAAAAATGATTAAATGATAAATGAGAATGGTAATGATAACAATAATGGTAAATGATACTGATGGAATGATAATGAATAATAAAGGATATGGTAATGATAAAATTGATAAAGATAATGATGAAAATGAATGAAATGATAACGAAAATGATGAGGATAATGGTAAAATAAAAATGATAAGGGTAAAATGATAATGATATATGAGAATGATGATGATCATGATATAATGATAATGACAATGATGAAATGATAATGAAATGATAAATGATAAATGATAAAATGAATGATAATTGATAGAATGAAAATGATAAGGATAAAATGATAATGATATATGAGAAAATGAAAATGGTAATGAATGAGATGAATGAAAAATGGGAATGATAATGATAACAATAAAGGATAAATGATAGATGATAAAAATGATAATGAGAATGATAATGATAATGTAATAAATGATGAAATATAAATGATAAAATGATAATGAAGGATAAATGATGAGGATGAAAAGAGAATAAATGAGATGTCCAAATGTCCTCCACAAAGAGTTCAAAACTACATGACAACCGTTAATGCCTTCAAAACACTGATGTGAATCCAATATGCAGATATGTGCAATGATCTAACAAATATGCAACTAAATGAAACTAACCAGTTTGTTGAGCCTGTTATAAGCCTTCTTGAATCATCATAGAACGTTTTAAAATGTTGGAAGTATGTACAAGCATCAGAGGGGAAGTTAGCGCCAATGATGACCAGAGTACAACTTTCATGATTTTTGATATAGCAAGCGAACACAAGCATCGAGATATAATTGAACCAAGATGACCTGAGCATTTCTTGCATAAATAGACAAAGATTAACCACCTTTCTGATGCAAATGTGGAACTGTCATCGATGATATTGCTTTAGTCATCACGTCCTGTGACATATTTGCATTAGATTGACCGTTAATCTCAAGACAACAGACAAAGAAAAATCATTCTCGTTCCTTGCCACTCTAGTTCAGTACATCATTGAGTGTGCTCCAGAGTAATGATATCGAAAATCAAACAACTCTTCGGCAAACATGTAATACTATTATTTCATACATTATTCAGATTTTTGGATCATCCAATTTAGACAATGATATGGTATATGCCGAAAAGTGTTTCATGAGAAGGCATGATGATCGAATAATGTTTCGCGTGAGTTGATTGTTGGCATGATCAGATCCTATGTCATAGTCTAGCTGTTTTAGTATGTTCTGAAAGTTAAGTGCCCCTAGTTGAGTTTTAGCCCCATTTATTGACACAACTTGCAGAAAGGAATATGTACAATAGTCAAGCCGTGGTAAGACGTTTTATCACTCTAGGCAAAATGACGGAAGGATGATGCGATTATAACCCTAAGATGCAGAAAAGGATGCGGAAAGAAGAAAAGCTAAAAAGCCAAAGTGCAAAGTGCAAAATAGGAACTAATAGATGGAGAGGTACAAATAGCGTCTGTTTACCAGATTTTCACTTTCTGTATTTATTGCATTTTTCTAATTTCTTTTTGATTTTTTTTTTGGTATTTTTATTTATTTATTTATTTTATTTTTATTTTTTCTGTCAATAGACTGCCTGTCTGCTGCGGTTTTCACCCCATGACATTTTTGACTTTTTGCATTTTTCGCTGCTTTTGAATTTTCAGGACTTTTTCTGCTATTTTGGATTTCTGCAGACTTTTCAGTTTTTTTTTGGATTTCTTCAGGACTTTTTCTACTGTTTTTGGATTTCTTCAAGACTTTTTCTGCTGTTTTTGTATTTCTTCAGGACTTTTTCTGCTATTTTTGGATTTCTTCAGGACTTTTTCTGCTGTTTTTGGATTTCTTCAAGACTTTTTCTGACTTAAACATAATATTTCTTAAGATGCATACTGTTGATGGGTTCATCAAACAGGTCTCCTTCTGGCATTGATAACTTGTATGCTCCCGAACCATAGACTGCAATAACCACGTAAGGGCCTAGTCAATTTGGTTCAAACTTTCCTTTCTTTTCCCTCCCTTGCTGATTTCGTGGATTTTCTTTCAGGACTAGATCCCCTACCTGAAAGGTACGTGGCTTTCCTTTGTGATTATAGCTGTGAGACATCATCTATTGGTATGCTTTCAAATGGTCAGCTGCTCTCTGTCGCTTTTCATCTAGAAGTTCTAACTCTTGTAGTCGGGAAACTCTGTATTCATCATCTATTATGAGACCTTTCAGTGATACCCATAGTGAAGGTATTTCAACCTCTAAAGGCAATATGGCTTCTACCCCATAGACAAGGGCAAAAGGTGTTGCTCCTGTTGGTGTTCGGACACTAGTTCTGTAAGCCCACAAGGCAGGATTGAGTTAAACATGCCAATCTTTCCCTGAATCATTTACTGTCTTCTTCAAAATCTTTAGTATAGTCTTGTTTGAGGCCTCTGCTTGACCATTCCCTTGTGGATAGTAAGGTGTTGAATATCTATGCTAAATATGGAATCTTTCACAAAGTTCATCAACATCCTGATTCTTGAAAGGTCGACCATTATCTGTAATAATCGCATTAGGAATACCATATCGACAAATAATGTAGTTGAGTATGAAGGATGAAATCTGTTTTCCAGTGACTTTAGAGAGAGGTACTGCTTCAATCCACTTAGTGAAATATTATGTTGCCGTGATGATGAACTTATGCCCATTTGAGGATGAAGGATGAATTTCCATCACTAGATCTAACCCCATTGAGAGAATGCCAAAAGTAGAATTATGCCCCGTGAAAGTGAATAAGATTCCCATGAATCCTACATTTTGAGCATGTTTTAACAAAGTGAATGATTCCTCTCCATTGTAGGCCAAGTAGTAACCCATTCTAATCAATTTCTTGGATAAGGTTAGTCCACTTGAATGAGTACCACAAATGCCCCCATGAACTTTTTGTAAAGCTTTGTCAGATTCATCACATTCAAGACATCGAAGTAAAGTACCATCAAGACCACGGTGATAAAGGGTATTAGCGATAAGGGTATAGCAAGAGGATTGTCGGATAAAGTTAGGTTTTTGTTACGGGATAAGTCAGGCGTAAAGTGTCATCTTTTAGGTAGGCATAAATCTTACCGTACCAGGGTGAATCGGATCCTACTAGGTGGGAGATAATTTGGCTTTCAGGTGTGTCATAGGCAGGTGTAAATAATTGTTCCACCAGAAATTCATAGCGAGTATGTTTTTCTGGGAGTTGTATCAATGAGGCGATCATAGCCATAGCGTCAGCCGCTTTGTTGTCAATCCTTGGAATTTGTGTGAACTGAATGTCCACAAAGTACTTCTTGAAGTCATAAATCATCTTCTTGTATGGCAACAACTTGTCATCTTTAGTCTGATAATCATCATTGATTTGGTTAATAACTAGTTGTGAGTCACCATAAACTTGTAGCTCGGTAATCTTCCATTCCAATGCTGTCTTTAGTCCAGTGATGAGTGCCTCATATTCGGCTATGTTATTGGTGCATGGAAACATTAGCCTAGATGATCGAGGAATGGTATGTCCTTGAGGGGTGACAAAGAGAATTCCTGCCCCCGATCCATGTTGAGTAAAAGAACCATCGAAGTATAAGGACCATAGCTGCTTAGAGTCTGCCATGAAAACATCAGCATCTGGAAACTCAATGTGTAAGGGGTGCTCTATTTGTAGAGGAGCGTCTGCTAGTTGGTCAACAATAACTTGTCCTTTGATTGCCTTGCGATCAATGTAGTGGATGTCAAACTCACTCAAAATCATGACCCATTTTGCTAACCTTCCTATTAGTGATGCTTTACTTAGTAGATACTTGAGTGGATCAATTTTTGAAACAAGATTGATTGTATGAGTTAGCATGTAATGTCGGAATTTATGTGAAGCAAAGACTACTACTAAACAAGCCTTTTCAATGAAAGTGTAGTTAAGTTCATGACTAGTTAGTGTTATGCTGATGTAATAGATTGCACGTTCTTTCCCTTCATGGTCTTCTTGTGCTAATAATGCCCCCAAGGATGTCTCGGTTGCAGCAATATACAGGATCAATGGTTTGTCTGGATTTGGTGATACGAGCACTGGTGGATTCATCAAGTACTGCTTGATTTGTTGAAATGCCATTTCACATTTGTCATCCCATCTGAAAGGAACATTCTTATGCAGGAGATGTGTGAACGGTAGACTTTTGTCAGCCAATTGCGCAATGAATCTTCTAATGGATTGAAGTCGCCCTTGTAATGATCTCAATTGACTGATGTTCTTTGGGGGAGGCATCTCCATGATCGCCTGAACTTTAGCAGGATCTACTTCAATTCCCTTTTCTGAAACAATATAACCTAAAAGTTTTCCCGACGTGACCCCAAAAACACATTTCTTAGGATTCAGACGAACTTTGAATTTTTCCAATCTGGTAAATATCTTAGATAGTATCTCCAAGTGTCCTTCTCTAGTGTATGATTTGGCCAATATGTCATCCACATAATCTTCCATGAATGTGTGCATCATGTCATGAAAGATCGTAGTCATGGCTCTTTGATATGTTTCCCCAGCATTCTTTAGACCAAAAGGCATAACATTCCAACAGTATGTTCCCCACGGACAAGTGAAAGTTGTTTTCTCTTGGTCTTCTGGTGCAATCTTGATTTGGTTGTAACCAGAGAAACCATCCATTAATGAATACATGGCATGGCCAGCTATTAAATCAACTATAGTGTCAATGTTTGGAAGAAGAAAGTCATCCTTAGGGAAAGCTTTGTTAAGATCTCTAAAATTAGTGCATACTCTAATGCGTTTATTTGGCTTTGCTACTGGTACAATATTGGAGATCCATTCTGCATAGGCAATTGATCTTATAAAGCCTGCATCGAGGAGCTTCTTAAGTTCTTCCTTAACCAGTAGTGCTACATGAGGATTCATTTTTCTGAGTTTTTGTTTTACTAGTTTAGCTCCTGGTTTGATAGACAAATGATGCATTATGAGATTAGGGTCAAGACCTGGCATGTCTGCATATGACCAAGCAAAATTAACTTGATTTTCTTTGAGAAAATTCATGAACTCTAGGATTTCTTTATCTGTCATTGATTCAGCTAGCTGTAGAATCCTTGGATTATCTGTAGTTGCAATATTGATTTCCTTTGTAGGCTCGATCAAGATGGGTGATCGCTCATGATAATGCTCCGGGAGAGTGTCAAGAGTCCCATCAGTTGGTGCCTTAAAAAGGTTTTCACCATCTGATACGCTCTTTATTTTATCTTTTGTTTGATCTAGTACTGCCAGATTCTAGTTTTCACCACTAGATCATTTTTCTTTATTTTCATTTTTTGCAGCTAGGAGACTTGAAACTCTCCTGATTAAAGACTTCATACCGAAAATTGCTAGTGGAACAATCATTTACATCATCTGCGGAAAGGAAGTTTATGATAGCTTCATCATTTGGAAAAATAGGTATATCAATAGATTCGGTTAGATCCCAGTCAATGAGATCAGGATGGATTAAAGGTAACAAGTCATTTGGTCGTGTGAAATCAGCAATGGTTAGGGTCAAGATAGAGTTATCGGTAGGATCCGAGGTATGAGGTAGGTCAATGATGGTACTATTCTCCTGATAGTCTTGTTCGTTAAAATCTGACTCAGTATCACTAGACTCAGAGTTGCGGTGTGGTTCAGATTCTTGTGGTCGGGACCTTGAACCTTCTCCTTTGATTAAAGTGGGCGTATACTTGTGTATGACATCTACCTCTTTGTCTCTCCAAAATTCATCATCATGGATGGTATCCCATTCATATTCGGCATAATCTGTATCAGAGTTATTTTCTATGAAATTCAGGATTGATGCCAAACATGTCTCTTTCTTATCGGAACCTTCTTGTAGTGTAAAAACATTACCTTGTGATTGTTTGGATGGGGTAGCCTCATAGCCTAGTCCTGTTTTATCATATGCAGTAAGCCCTGGGAGATGGATAGGCTCAACTACGCCTTCTTTTCTTTTTCCAAGAGGACCATTATCATATCCCATCTTTTGCATGATGGAATACCCTTTCCCATATCTGTTAGTTGGTAAGGTGACATTTAGAACTGTTTCATCTTCATCCTTATAGAGCCAATCTAGAATTTCCGTATCTTCAAGATCCCCCATGGGGAATTTTTCTTTGATAAATTGTCCATTGAACTTGGTAATTGGCTCTGTTTGTATTTGTGCTGATATTGATGCTGCTGATATCTGTTGTTGTATAATAGAAGGTTGTCCATGTGATCGAGGAGATATAGGTAGATTAGCAAGAAAAAGAGAATATTCCCCAACTCCGCTTTCCTTGAACTGCAGTTTTCTGTCAAAGCTTTTAGCTAATTGACTAATTTGTGTATCATGCTTAGGAGAAGTATTAGCAAGGGCTTCTTGATTGTTTGGAACCAAAGTATCCTGATGAGCTTTGACGTTGGCACAAGTTTGGGTGTTTGAATTATCAGCTAGTATAGTGATTTCCTGTCCGTCATATGGAAACTTAAGACATTGATGGTAAGTGGACAGAATAGCTTGCATTTCGTGAATCCAAGGATGACCCAACAAGATATTGTATGCAAGATCCCAGTCTAGAACTTGACAAAAGGTATTTTTGATAACAGGTCCCACTCTGATTAGTAGCATGATTAGACCTTTAGACGTTCTTTCTTCATCATCATAGGCTTTGATGGTAATCTTCCTTCTAGGATCAATGGATTCTTCTGCAAATCCTAATGCTTGAACCACCTTCAAGGTACATATATTTAAACCAGCCCCTCCATCTATTAGGACACGTTTAACACGAAACTTATGGATCATGAGCTCTAAGTATAATGAAGAATTATGGGGATGAGTCATGGAAACATCATCTTTGTCAGAGAATGAAAGACATGTGGGTGAGGACAAATGTCCTACCATGGCTTGAAATCGGTTCACATCCAAATCCGTGGATACAGTTGTTTCAAAAAGGGCTTTGTCTAAGATTTCCTTATGTGCAGGAGAAATCTGCAGGAGTTCTAAAATGGAAATTTGAGCTGGAGTTTTTTGGAGTTGGTTAACTAAGTCATATTGATGTTGAGGGAAGGTCTCAGTGGATTTCGAAGAGGTACCCTTCAAGACAACTTTAGCTTGCGCTCTCGTTGTGACATTCACTTGTCCATTGTCTACTTTCTCTTTGATTTTTATAACATTGACTCGCTCATCGTCCGTATAGATGTGACGGATTACATTGTCATCAATTTGGTTCACATTTTTGTCCGAAGACTCTCCCTTTTGATAATTCAGTAGAGGGTTGCGAAATGCTTGGTGATCTTCATTGGATTTTTGTTGTCCTTCTACTGTGATAATGCCCTTGTCAATTAGGTCTTGAATAGCATGCTTCAAAGCTTGACAGTTGTTTGTGCGTGACCTCTGCACCTATGGTAGTCACAAAAATAAGCTTCATTCCATGATGGAGGTTTTACACTAGGTTCATAAGTGCGTTGCGGTGGTAACATAAGGACATTCTTTTCCATAACCTCTTTGAAAGCAGATTCCAAGGATTGTCCTAGTGGAGTGAAAGTTCTTCTATTAGAGAAGAATGAAAAGCGTTGTGGGTTCATGTTTGAGGTATTCCCTAAAGTGTTGTTGTTGTTGTTCCCACGATAGTTTTGGTTGTTGATAGTCCGCTGATTGTTGTTTGTTGGAGGAGGAAAATTATTTCCTTTATTCATGACCGAATTGACATTGTTGTAATTATTATTACGAGTAGTATTTGGAGTACTCAGAACAAACGGCTTAGACGTGACATGATTTGCATCATTGTTTTGCGTTAACTTTGCAAAGATCAATCATGGTGATTTGGGTGTTGAATGCTGTGTATATTAAAGTTATGAACAAATGATCAATTCCTCAAATGTCGGAATCAGAAAATCTAGATAACCATTCCATAGAGTTAACTCCCGGCCCGAGGGAATAATCGCAATAAATAAGTATCCTCATGGGCAAATTCCAATGTCATGTTTCGAAAGTCTCTAACGTGGTCAATTGGTTCCGATTTCCCATTATAACGATCAAATTTGGGAATTTCACAATGTTTAGGAAATGGAATCATGTTGAGACTTCTATCAAAAGGATAAGGACATATGTCATCCAGAGTGTATTTCTTGGTTGTGGTCCCCCCTTGTAACTCTTTGACTTGTCCTTGGAGTGCTTTAAACTGTTGTGTAAGAATAGCAAAATCAGATGGGGATGTTTCTTCTTCTTTGTTCTTTAATTTCTCAGTATCAAAATCCTTAGGTAGTTTAGCTCCTTGATCCACTAAGAAGAGAAAATACTTTTCTTTGTCGCGTTGTAGAATCTTTTCAAGGGCTTTAAGAAACTTGGGGTCTTGTTCAGCCTCTCTAATGTGAAGTTCTTGCTCATCATCACTATCTACAGGAGTTTTGTTTGTGTCTTTGTTCTTATGAAACGAATTTTCCTCTCTATCAGCCATATTGTCGTCACTGAAAAGAGGATTACGACTCACACTGAAAAGAGGACTTTCACGTTTACCTTCTTTTTGAATGTTGTGGGTGGGAGTTTCTTGTTGAGATGTTTCTCCTAGTTTGTTGTGTTGAGATCTTGTAAAAACAGGCATATGTAAGAAATCCTAGGATATGATCGAATGTCACTGAAGGATTTGACTAGGATGCGTTGAATATTCAATTGAAGGTTGTGGTATATTCTCAAACTCAAGAGGTTGATTAAGATTGTGATGTTGAGATAACGCTAATCTTTGATAGTAAGCTTGGGTAGCCAGAGGTTCTACAGCGTAATAGTCGGTGAATCCTCTAATGTAGTCTTGGTATCTATGGAGAAATGTGCGATAATGGAGCAAGACGTCTTGACTCTTATACAAGAATTCTCTGCGGTCTAAAGTCCTTTTGTAACTTAAGTTCGTTTTGGGCTTCTTGATCCTATTGAAGACTAATTTCTTGGTGAACTTGGTTGATTTCCACTTTCTCAACATGGGAGAAAAATATCAAAAATTCTGGTCTGTGTAAAAATTTGACAGAAATTCAGAAGCGCTATTCTATTTCCTAAATGCACTGCAAGAAGAGGTATATGCGCTGGAGAAAGAGTCAAATGCGCTGCAGAATACCTTAAATGTGCAGAAACAGAGCACAGATGCGCTAAAACAGTTTTCCTAAATGCGCTAAAAGATGACTCAGATGCACTGAAACAGCCAGTGGATGCACCAGAACAGAGTTTATATGCGCTGCAGTTTTTCCTAGATGCGCTAAAATAGTTTTCTAAAGATAGTTTTTGACCAGTTTTGAAAATTCAGCCGAAGTTTTTCATGTTTGTTTTGGATGATCCTTTATCTGAATTAATGTTCTTGAAAACACAGCAAACAGTCTGATTTAAGTTGATCGTAACCAAGCACAAAATAAGACAAGCACAACCTAGGTTAGGCCAGGACAATATCCGCTAGATTCCACGTGAACCGACATTCAGAGCGGTGAATTCAAGCTTGGCCATGGCTCCCCTTACAAGCAGCACTCTCTCTTCTTAGGCCAACCAAGCTTCCAACCCCATGAAACTCCCATGGCGAGCTGATCACATCTACTACAAACTGCGAAAGTGTGGATGCCTTCACACCGACCGGTGCTACGCTAGCAAATAGAAGAATTTTGGCTTACTACACAAGAGTTTTTAACAAATCTCGCTCGAAAGTGGCCATACATGGGCAAGAGATTAATCACTCATTAAAGTGGGCACTAAACCTAAGAGAGGTTAAGCTCACCGTGGTTTAAGGGAGTACAACTCCGTCCGTATGACACATCCGCACAAGCAACCTTAGGTTTTCCCTTAAGATTTACATTTATATACCGGTTGGGGGTAGCTTGGACTTAGCTCCGTTGCCGGTTTGAGTCGCGTTGGGGTGATGAAATCCCTAGGCAGGCCCAATTTCTAGAGTCAATAACCATTTCTCTTACACCCAAGATCGCACAAGTGCGCAAGGGGAGAGGATACTTTGATTATCAAGTTGGGGTTACATAGGGAAAAGTGGGTCTGATTTTCTGATCACCTAGTTTGCACAAGGTGAGAGCATAATCACCTACCACTTTCAAACACAGTCAATAAGAGTAGACAGATTCATTTTAGGAGCACCAAAATCAAAAATAATTTAATCTAAGTGAAGATTTTGCTTCACAACAGACATGGGGTTCATTTTAACTGCATGATAAAGGTGTGGTGGCTACCCTAGATTGATTCATTTTAAATCTAGCAAGAAAGAAAGAAAGAAATTTTGTCTGCAGAAGGCGTCAGACTCAGAATCTGTGTTACAATCTAGATGCGCAACTCTGTCACTCAAATGCGCTAAAACAGAACCCAGATGTGCCACTCTGTTACTCAGATGTGCGAAAATAGAACCTATATGTGCTATAACAGAATCTAAATGCGCAATAACAGAAATCTATATGCACAATAATAGAATCTAGGTGCGCAACTCTGTCACTCAGATGCACTAAAACAGAACCTATATGCGCTAATCTAAATGCAATTTTTTTTTAAATTTTTCTGAAACATATTTGAATGCACTAAATGATGTCCTAAATGCGGTAAATAAACTCCTATATGCTCTGCAGAAATTCCCAGATGCACCACTCTGTTTCCCAGATGCACTGCAGAAATGCCCAGATGCGCCGAAACAGTCTTCAGATGCGCTGAAATACCTGCAAAATAAAAAAATTTGAATCTTCCAGATGCGCTCTCGGATGTCAGAAAACCTACAATTAAACCTGCAAGAAAAACCTGCAATAGAGAAGTCTAAAATAGGGGCATGTGCCCCACGGTGGGCGCCATTTAATGTGTGATCAAAAATAATATGCGTAAAATGAATTGAAATAAAATACTATTTAAGCACACCGATAAGACATTATATCAAAACAGAATATAAAAAAGTAAATAATGCAAACTCAGTATTCTGCTTTGATTGTCGTCCTATCGTCCTCTATCTTCAGTGTTTTTGTCGATTCCAGCTTTTGTTCTCAGATTGTAGGCTAGGCTCAACAAACTGTCTTCCTAAAGAACGAGATTCAAAAGTGATGCATGATGCAAGATTTAAGCTATGATATGGAATAAGACTAATATGCTTGGAATAACCGTGATGCTATGATAAATGAATACTAAATGGATTAAATGCATGAACTCTAATTAATTGCCTATTATCAATGCTTGGATTCACACAGGTATTTATAGAGTTTTTCGAATGATTTTGATTGGTTGTCCTGATTAATGGTTGTGATAATTCCTGGTAGATCGAATGGCTGAAGAAGGATGAAATTGAAGAGAAAATAGAAGAAAACTAAAAACAAGATTTTTCTATTTTTATGAAAGAGGAAAAGATAAGAAGATAAGAAATCATCTTTCTTTAAAAGAATAAAAGAAAGATTTAAAGCTGATAAATAATGAATTAAAAATTCAATTATTTATTTGTGGATGAAATTCAGCTTTTTCTTAATTCAATGAAATATTTAATTAAGCTTTTAAAGTAGAAGAAAGTTTGTGATAAGAATAAAGCTTTAATTAGGGTTTTTGAAGAAAGCAGAAGATCTCATATTTAAATAAAATATTTAATTATGATATGAGAAGAAAACAAAAGATAATAAAATATCTAGTTGTGATTTAGAAAGAAAGCATAAGATCCTTTAATTAAATAAAGTTTATTTAATTAAATCACTTTTATGAAATTAATTAAATGAAACATTTAATTAATTAGAAGAAGAATTAAAAATAGAAGAAAGATAAATATTTAAACTT
>VDFB02169670.1:0-12964 GCA_007258455.2 Sequoia sempervirens | reverse complement strand
AGCATGAATGAGTCAAGTGCAACAGACTTCGGCCTTGCAGTAAAGTCCATTTGCAGCATGGTGTCGAGAAGTTGTTCCAGCGAAGACTCTCTATCCGAGTCGTTGGGAATAAATCTAAATTTTCATTAATCTGGGAAGAGTGCAATGCTAAATTCTCTTTGGATCATGTTGAACGAATATGCTTTCATTCATGAGAAGTCTATTCCTTGGTTTCAGGATACATTTATGTCCATGTCTTTCTTTGTTAGAGTTAGGTAGTTAGTTGCTTTTTTGGTTTAAATAAGTGTTCCTCCTGTGCGAGTGAGCAAATATAGCATGTAAAAGTTAGTATGATAATAAGAAGTAGAATATATATGAGTTAGTATTATGATAAGAGATAGAGTTTTGTGTTAGTTTTCATATGAGCGTAATGATGTATATCATTTCGAGTTTATGAATAAAAGCTGATGAAGTTCTGAGTTCAATTCTTGCATAACTAGTTGATGCTTGCTAAGGGGCCCCACTTAGTAAGTATCTGTAGTTAGTTAGTTTTTTATTTCCTATTGATCATAAGTTAGATTTCATTCTTGAAAGTTTTAGTGCAAACTCAGTCTTATATTGCTCTCCTCAAGAAAGATCGAATCCATCCCTCCGCTTTTGTTCCTTCTACAACATAAGGCCTATTCATAGTTTGTTTCTCACCAAGTAGTTGTTATGATTTCTACTTCAAGATTAAGTTTAGAAGGCTTCGCATTACATTCCTGTGGCATAAGTAGAATTCCTTTCATGCATTTATTTCTAGTAAATCGTGACTAAAACTAGTTCTTAGTGCACATACAGTGTTGCTCCATTTCAAGTATACGTTCCCTGGTTTGAAAAGTAAATGAACGACCATAAGAAGATGTTGGTCGCCTCTAGAATTTCCAATTCCTGGTTAGGTTTTCGTGACTTTTATATCCTTTTTTGGGTGAACCAATTATTATAATAAAATATTAAATTAAAAAACATTATAGTAATGGTTTTTAATTTAATTTAGTCATGTTGTATGATCAATTTATTAAAAAACATTGTTATAAATATATTAAAAAATATTATAATATATAAAATAAAAAATGTAGTTGGCCTGAACCCGACGAAATTAAATTTTTTTGACTTAAAGTAAACATATATTCATTTCTAAAGGGATCTCCATTTTGAAATGGACATTCGTTTCTAAGAGATATATGTTTCAGTTTGGTATTAGGTTTGACACTAGTACTTTCCACCCATGCTGACAAAAAGTCAATGCGAAATTTCACATTTTTGGGCGAGTTCAAAACAACCTTTTTTTTACATCGCCACTTTTTGGACCCCAATGATTGTACACAAACCCTAAATATTGTGATGAATTAGGAAAAATATATTGTTGACCAAGGATTGATATGTTATGCCCCTACAATTGTAATACTAAATCTTGGTTGACTAGTTAAATTAATAAAATCAACTTAAATTTCTCATAGGTGGTCGACCTTACTCGTGATGTTTATATATAAACAACATAAGAAAAATAATTTTATGCAAAGAAAAGTATGGTGATTAGTATGAAGAAATAAGAGATTAAAGATAATCAATGAAGAGACAAGGGGTACAAATGAAATCAAATGAAGCCGACCATAATGTTTAACTTGTTATTTTCTATCAAATGACCACAAATCACTTTAATTCACATTTTCTACACCTCATACAAATTAAAGAAGTCATTTTATCACCTCATAAACTAGCCAACCATCTATGGCCCAAACAAAAAAGGAAATTAGACTTATATTAAGGCTGGCCCATATTAAGCAAAAGTTATTATTCATATAAGAAGTTCTTAAAAAGGAGTTAGAAAAGGTGTGGTAAGTTAGTAACTTAAACATATGTATAAGACAATGATTAGATTTGAAGTGTAATGGAAATACGAAATAGTAAAAGGAAATGCTCAACCTATGGAAGGACTATCCCTTAACAATGAAGAGCCACGATGGAAAAATCATGTCTGCCCCCCCCCGCCCCTCATGGGATATAAAAGGAGACACATTTAAAGGGAGGGAATTAAGGAATCATGAGGGAAAAATAAATAAGAAACTTGGATTAGATGTCTGAGTATAGTATTATATATGATCAGATGATGGAAATTCATTACATATATATAAATAAGTTCATAAAAAATGAATTAGAATTAACTATATATATATAATTATAATTTATAGTTATGCTATAATGATGCTTGCAGGAATTATTAAGTCTTATAAGTTGTTATGTTTTTTTTAATAGGAATATGAATAATAGATTCTTATGCATTTGATTTACAATAATAATATCTTCTAAACATTAAGAATAGATCAAATAATAAGAAGACCAAGTCTTATTTATATGATCTGTAGTCAGTAGACAACAAAAAAAGGAATTGATCAATAACATAGACTCTTATACATATACAACAAATTCAATTAGAATAATAGATTAATCAGTTCTTGTGGTATACATAGATAGTTATTTGATTCTTATTTATCAAATAAATATGGATATTTAATTGTACCAATTAAAAACTTATATAATATCATTATGTAGCATATATTTACTGATATTATGAGCAACGATATAATTCTGGTTTGGAAATAATTTATCACGAAGGGATGAGGTGGGAATACAAGGAGGGAGAATTGTGATTAATTCCTCACTAGGTAGGGCACCTCATGATGATGGTTAAGGAGCATCAGTTAAGGACCACATGAGGCCAAGGAGGATAAGGCCCTCTCCTTGGGCCTAGGGTTGAGAATCAAGGAAACCCTATTGCAACCCCCTACTATCCCCACTTGAATAAATTATTGAAGTAAATAAAGGGGATCTTAAATCATAAGAGAAGGGTTTGGAATTGAAAATTTGAAAATTGTTGCTCTATGTTTTGGGAGATAGAACCACCAATTTCCTTCAAGTTTCATTCAAGGAAACCCTAGATATCTCAATCTAGGGATGGAAACGAGGGAAAGAGATCTACAATAAGGTGTCCTAGGGGTGTGATTAAAGAATAGAAGGGGGTTCACTACCAAATGAAAGCTTGGAAAGAAAGAAATGCAATGATATTTATTCCTAACTATGCAACCCAAGATATAAATCTAAAAATAAAAAGAATGAACCTACAAAGGAAAAAGGGGTACCTAGAAAAATGAAGAAGCTAGTAACAAATTTTAGGCTGGGTGATTTATTCCCAGTTTAGGGTTTCTGAGCAGA
The DNA here is from genome assembly GCA_007258455.2 of Sequoia sempervirens. NCBI lineage: Eukaryota > Viridiplantae > Streptophyta > Pinopsida > Cupressales > Cupressaceae > Sequoia > Sequoia sempervirens. Next base: position 9,733 of record VDFB02169670.1, on the reverse strand, counting down.
AACTAGAATTTCACAATGACAAGTCTAAATCCTCTAAAATTTAGGAAAAGTGCCACACTAGGACACATACACTACAAGTGGTGTATCAGTCCCATTTTGCTTTTATGAAAAATTCAAGGTCTAAATCTATTCTTTTATCCCTACTCTTCCTTCCAAACATTGTTTCTAGATCTGAACTTTATAAAAACCTACAAAACAAAATATATTATTGATTTACTTATGGGAGGTTTGCCTCATTCCAACCCCTATTTTGGTAGTTAAACCTTGATATAAATGATAGATCATAAAAATAAATATGAGTGCAAGTCCTAATCTTAAGTGTATCTAATGTTAGGAGATCTAAGATGCAATGAAACACTATTATAATTTGCTATAATAAGATGCATGAATGAAACATAGGGATGATGACTCACTTTGGGAGATCCCTAATTTCCCTAATAAGTCATTATAATGCATGTACCTTCCTTTAGGTAGAAATTAGAGTGATAATAGAGGATGGAATCACTTAGTAAACAAGTCATTAGGCTTGTTTCGATGGCTAGTTGGATCTCCCCAACCTAGAATACATCATTATTCTCCATAGGAAACCATCATCAATCCTTAACAATGTTAGATCGTGAACTAAAAGTGAGCTTGAAGACCAACAAAAACACTATAGTGTTTCTTTGAGACTTCAACTTTATGTGCTCTTTGCTCTGGAATTCTCTTGTGAAAGTATGTTTGAGTACTCAAGTTGATATTATGAATGATTAGGTCTTGAATCAATTTCTCTAGGTGGAATAATGATTTGAAACCTTGTTTATATAGGCACTTCATCTAATTTACCACTTATTAGATCCCAAATGCCGACATCAACCAGAAATTTGAATTAAAAACCTTAATTTCCTATTGAAACCCTAAAAAGGGGTCAAATGGGACTCTTACGCCACTTGTGGCATATCAATCCCACCTAGGGGGACTCAAACACCCAAGGTGGCATATGGGTCTCACCCTAGTTTTTTGGGGTGAGCAAATCTCAGGTTGTAAGAAAATTGAATGCCTTTAATGATTTTTTTGGATTTCATTTCAAATAAGCCTTGGGATCTAAAATAAAGTGTCTTAGGGGCCTATTAATGATGATTTAAAGGGTCATGAATATAGGGGTACTAAAATAGGTTCAAATTAAGTGTGAAATTGTACCATCTCCAAGAAGGGAATACAATTTTCTATACTATAGGCATGATCAAGGGGAATGGTGTAATTCCCTCACTAGGTACACCACCTCATGATGATGGTTAAGGACCAATAGTCAAGGGTCCCATATGAGGCTACAAAGGATAAGGTCCTACTATTGGGCCTAGGAGAGGATACTTGGGCCATCTCATCATTTTTTCCACTACAATCATTATTATGGTTCAGCCTACGTAATCATTGGGACTCATTCTAATGATATATATAACCTATCTTAGACTAAGAATAAATTTATTTCATGTATTATGTTTGTCATATTGAATCTAACATGGTTATATGCTTCCATAACTAGATTTAAATCATCTAAATTTTTATTAGAGAATTATATCTTTAACTATAATCTGCTATTGGTTTCATTTGGAATTGTGATTTCAGGGAAAATATAAGGTGATCCCAAAAGGGGATATTACAAGTGGTACATGAGCATGTTCCTACCATCCTATGGGACATGTACCTACTTTAACTATCATTGAATTGGAATTAACTATTCAACCTTCTTATGTAGGCCAATAATGCATTTCTGTATGTGTGTTCATTTCATGTGTATACTTTATATATTACATGTATTCATGTGAGTAATTTGTGACTTACCTATATTGATGTACACTTTGTGACTTACATGTATTCACATGAAAAATTTGTGACTTACATGTATTCATATGAACACTTTATGACTTCTGTGTATTCATATATATACCTTGTGATTTACATGTATAATTTGTTACTTATGTGTATTCAAGTGTATACTTTGCAACTTACATGTATTTGTATGAATACTTTGACTTACATGTGTATACTTAATGAATTAGTGCATTCTTGTATCTTATGTGTATTCATGTGTATATTTTTTGTCTTGCATGTATTAATACGACTTACATGTATTCATTTGTAAACTTTGCAACTCATGTGTATTCATGAGTGTACTTTTTTACTTATGTGCATTGATGTGTATACTTCATGAGGTACATGTATTAATATGCATGCTTCATGTATTATGAGTATTCACATGTATGCTTCATGTTTCCTTTGCATACTTTGTGTATTACATGTATCCATGTGCATGCCTTATGCTTCCTATGTATACTTCATGTCTTACGTGTATTCGCATCTATGCTTCATACTTCATATATTATGTGTATTCACATATATGTGTCATTATTTATGTATTACATGTATGTATACTATTTATATAGTGTATATGTGTTTTGTTCATGCCGAATATGTCTTCAAAAATATTACTTCACATAATTTCTTTATGGAAATGTTTAAAAAAATACTTTTTCTGTCAAAATGCTTCCTGAGTTGAGAAGCATTAACAAATTAACTTATCAAAATTTGAATAATGAGTAGTTGTAACTATTGAAGTGAAAAGGTGTGACTCCCTCAAATTTGTGATATAAAGGGGAAAAAATTTCATCCATACCATCATTATAGGGATCCAATTAAGGAAGATGTGTGAAAATGTGAAAAGCTCTGACCCTTCAAACATGAAAGACTATGAATCCCTCAACAATAAAATATAAAAAGGGGGAATCGCCTCCTTCCAAAGAAACCATCAATAGGAAATGAATCTAACAATCAACTTGGGAGTAAAGTATTTCTATCAAGGGAAGCCATGAAGAGTGTTGACTCCTTCAAGAAATGAATATTATGGATGAATCAATTCATTGATATTCAATAAGCAATCATAACCCTTCAATAAATCAAAAAATCAAAAATAAAAAGATTCCCCAAGGAAGGAAAAATCAATCATGAAAACTCAACATAGTTAAAGATAGAATCTAATAATACAACTTGATTTTTAAAGATAAATCCACATGTGGCCATCAATAGTGTAGACACCCAAATTTGATCACTCCCATATGATCAAATTTCCCTTTATTCATCAATTTTGTCAATATTAATTTATTTAATTAATATTGCACTTCCCACATAAGACTCTTAAAGTGTTTAATTTAATAATTAAATACTTTATTTGGTGCTTTTATCTTCTCTAAATTAAATAAATACACCAATTTATTTAATTTAGTCATCCTAATCTATTGAATTAAAATCAATTTAAAATTCCTCTTTTCTCACTCCTTGTCACATCCTCCATAATCCATCTCTAATATGAATTAATTTAATTAATTCATATTTAGGGTGTGCATCCTCTTAATCAAGGATTAATGTCACATCCTCCTACATTTGCCACTTGTCTCTAATCTTCCATTAATTATCATAATCAAGTGTTTGCACAACTTTAATCAAAGTCATTAGCCATTTTTAGCACCACTTTTTGGTCAATTCTTCCATTTTTCCTTTTTGGACATTGACCCTCCTTCCCATGAGAATTTTTAATTCTCATTTATTCATCCCATGTCTCTCTCCTCCCCATGTGAATTTTTAATTCACATTTTGTCTTTCCAAGGCTTCTAGAATATTTGACATGTCACCTCATGCACATGTGACCAATTCCCACCTTTTTGGAGACCCTCTCTTATCCTTTAGACTCTCCTAAGAATGTGAATTTTTAATTCACATTTATTTCTCCAACCACCTCTCCTTTTCCCATGGAGATTTTTGAGGAATTCCAAAATTCCTCAAATGTCCCTTTCACTCTCACTTGGGGACAACAAATTCCTTTTTGAGGAGATCTTCTCACTCCCCAAGGTACTTGGAAGGTACTTGTCCTTCCTCCACCTCATGTACCTTTTGGCCACCTCACTTACACCTCATCTCCCCTTAGCCACTTCACCATCCACATGTCAAGATGTGAGGGCTTGTGAGTTCTCAACTCACCTTAGCCCTTCATCTTGGCCTTGTTGGATAAATCCAACCATTGAATTCTCTAGAGAATTCAAATTCTTCTATAAATACCCCCTCCTCAAAGGCATTTTCAACACTTAGCCATTTTATAACTACATGCTGCCAATTTGCATTCTCACTCATTCACTATCATCTAGCCATCCATTCTAATAATTTTGCATAAGTTGATCTTGCATTTAGTCACTCAAGAAGTCATCTAAGGAGCACACAAAAGTCATCCAAATCAAGGGCCAACCAAGGAGTCTCCAACAGCAAGGAAGGTATAATCATTTGCATCTTGTTTTATCTATTTCTTTGTTTTATCACTCTTTAGGCTAATCTTGAAGTGTCCTTAGTCTTTTATCATTTTCATTTTTAATTTATTTTGCACATTAGAGTAGGGTAAAATTATAAGGTACACAAATAGTTTTCACAGAAATTTAGGAATTGAACACAAGGAAATATGTGTTCCACCTTTTAGAGATGGAATGAAGGGGTAGGACCTAATTCAGTCTTAGTCCATTAGGAAACCAAGATCCCTCAACCAAGTGACTCCAATTGAGGGAAGAACTAAGGGTGGTGGTTTCCTTAGGTATGATTAAATGGGGGTTCACCATTAAATGAAGCTTCAAAGGAGAAATGAAAATAATAATGCACTAAACCCTAAAATGATGGGTGATTTATTCTTGCTACTCAAATCTAGGAAGAATCTAGAATCTTGTATTGAAAAATTAGGATCTACAAGAAATTGGAAAATAGGGGTATACTTGGACTCATATATGCTAGGTGGTGATTTAATCCTAATACTCCTTTCCGAAAAAGTAGTGTCTACAAATTTTCTTCTATCTCTTTACTTCCTTCCTATGTTTTCCAAACTTCGTTTCCAAATATGAGCCTGTTAAAAATCTACAAAACAAAATGTTGTGTTGATTTTCTTATGGGGGGTTTTCCTTTGTCAAACCCCTCGTTGGTAATTAAACCATAATAGAAATAATAGATATGAAATGGAAATGTGTGTGGAAGTCCTAGTCTCAAGTGTGCCTAAGATGAAGAGATATAAAATGCAATGAAACCATACTCTAATGTGCTAGAATAGGATGCATACATGAAAGATGAAAATGATGATGACTCACTTTGGGAGATCTTCAATCACCCTAATAAGCTATAATAATGTATGTACCTTCCTTTAAGTAGAAACTAAGATGATAATGGAAGATGGAATCACTTAGGAAACAAGTCATTATATTTAGTTTGATGGAAAATTACATCTTCCAAACCTAGAATCTATCATGATCCTCCATAGGAAACCATCATCAATTTGTAGCAATGTTAGATCTTGAAATGAATATGAGCTTGAAGACCTGAAAAAACACTATAATTCTACTCCAAGACTTCAACTTTGCTTGCTCCTTGTTAGTGTTTGTAGCTTAGGGAAATATTTTCTCCTAAGTTAATATAATAAATAATTGTTAAGGAAAGCCAGCCTTATTATAATTAATATTTTATTTTCGTTAAGTGGTCAACAAAATGAAGAGTCACCTTGCTTGTGAAGAGTCTCCTTGCATTTTATATATAGGAGATGTTCATCCATTTGATAATCAATTAAGTCATTGTCATTTTCACATTCTTTCAAGGAGCAGGAGATCAACTTCAAGAAGAAACATATTTATATTTCCATCAAAGCATAGGTGCTATCAACTCATTCTGTCAATTTTCCCTTGAGAAAGGTTTGATTGTAAAGCATATTTATGTTGTTATCCATTAAATATATAAGAGATATATTTGTGGTTGGGTTTTTCTCCCTCGAGTAGGAGGGTTTTCCTAGGGTAAAAGTGGTGTGTTTATTGTTCATGTGTTGTTGTATTTATACTTATTGCAAATACTATCCTAAAACTAACATGGTATCAAAGTGCATTTAAAAAAGAATCTGATCAGATTTGGGTGAGTAGTCAAGAAAACTCTTCGATCATCATTCTTGAAATTGAAATATTATTAGTTCTTTGTGAAGTGTCGTGATCAATGGTGGAAGTTGCGAGTATTCAATTTCTTGCTTCCATTTGTCTCTAGCTAAGGCAGTGTGGAAGGGTATTGTGTGTGGGTGCAAAGCAATTATTTTGATGTAGTGCATTAAAGACTTGTAAGGATGTGATTATTCTTGTTGCATGCAAACATAACTAGAGACATCTCTTGAAGAGGAAGAACCCATTCATATTGTCATTGCACTCAATTTCTTCAAAGAGGAGGAATTAAAATTCAGAGGAGTCTAAGAAACCAACAAAGGAAACCTTAGACGAGGAGGTCAGGATGTTAATGCAAGAACTTGGAGCTTCTAAGGGAGTCACATTATCATGAAGATCCCTTGTAATGTATATTTATTTCTGATAGATAAGTATGAGGTGAAATCCCTTGTGTATATTTCTCTATGATAGAGAAGTATGAGGTGATAGCCCTTGTAGCATATATTTCTCTATGACGGAGAAGTATGAGGTGAAAGCCCTTGTAATGTATATTTCTTTGAGATAGAGAAATATGAGGTGAAATCCCTTATAGTGTATATTTCTCTAAGATGGAGAAATATGAGGTGTGAGCCCTTGTTCATCTCTCAGACTGAGATGAGACGTCATGTTGAGAGACTCCATGATGACATCACTTTGAGAGACTCTGTGATGAACCCTTTGTACTTGTGTTTTTCCATACATGGGAGTAGCCAAGGTAGACGTCATGTTGGGAGAATCCATGATGACATCACATTGAGAGACTCTGTGATGGACACTTGTACGTGTGTTTCTTTCCACACATGGGAGTAGCCATGGTGGATGTCATGTTTAGAGACTCCATGATGGCATCACGTTGAGAGACTCCGTGATGAACCTTTGAGTTTTCCACAAATGGGTGTAGCCATTGTGGGTGTCATGTTGAAAGACTTCATGATGAAGATATTTGGAAAATACCTCCCTAGGTAAGAGGGAGTGTTAGTGTCTGTAGCTTAAGGAGATATTTTCTCCTAAGTTAATATAGTAAATAATTTTTAAGGCAAGTCAACCTATTATAATTAATATTTTATTTTCTTTAAGTGTCCGACCAAATAAAGAGTCACCTTGCTTATATGAAGAGTATACTTGCATTGTATATATAGAAGGATATGTTTAACCATTTGATAATCAATTAAGTCATTGTCATTTTCACATTCTTTCAAGAAGGAGCAACAAACCATCTTATAGTAGCAGATCGACTTCAAGAAGAAACATATTTATCTTTGCATCAAAGGATAGGTGTTATCAATTCATTGTATCAATTCTCCCTTGAGAAGGGTCTGATTGTAAAGCAGATTTCTTCTCTTATTCATTAAATATATAAGAGATATATTTTTGGTTGGGTTTTTCTCCCTTGAGCAGGAGGGTTTTCCCAAGATAAAAGTGTTGTGTTTATTGTTCATGTGTTGTATTTCTGCTTATTGCAAATTTGGTCCTAAAACTAACAACCCTAACTCTTGAATGTAAATGTTTGAATCTCTTGCTTACTTGATCAATTGTCTTATTCTCTCTAGTTCCTTAATTGTCAAAAATAAGTGTGAGACTTATATTTAATAGGAATTTGTCTAATTTACCGTTTATTAGATCCCAAATACTGCAATTTGTGAAATTTGAATTAAGAAAACTTTATTTTCTTGCTTAATCCCTAAAAAGGCCCCAAACAAGACTCGTATGCCCAAGGTGGTGTATGGATTACATCAACAGGGACTTATATGCCTAATGTGGCATATAGGTCCCACCGTAGATTTTGGGGTGAGATAATATTGAGGGGTTGAAATATTAAATGTATTTATTGAATTTGTCAGGATTTCAGTCGAAATAAACCTTTGGATCTATAATAAAGGGTCTTAGGAGCCTATTAATTATGATTTATAGATGAAAAATGTAAGGGTACTAAAATAGGTCCAAATTAAGTGTGAAATTGTACTATCTCCAAGAAGGGAGTACATTATTTGACACTACATTTAGCCCCCACTTTAGTTCCCATATGACTCTACATGTATATGCAAGCTAAAGGAATTCAAATGGTAGAATTTATAAAAAGGATACTCATATCGATTCATTCACAAACATGGGAGAATGAAGCTCACCTTGTAGCTCTCTACAAAACCACAATGTTAGGAACCACATCGTACAAAACCACTTTGTTATTCATTCAAAAATCACCTTATCTAACTTCTTCAAGAAATCAAATTTGAGGATAGATGCATGCCCCCCTTGGTTCTGCTTGCTTTATGGAGGTGGAATTGAGGTAGTTGTCTAACCACATTGAATTGTATAAGTCATATCATAAGGTATTTACAAGTACCATACCACATAATGATAAACATTTTATGAGACCGTGAGTGTAATTATGAATCCAACATTACAAACGGTGTTGAAAATTGAGCTCTCTAGCCCCCAATATGCTAGTTTGAAACTAAAAAGTACTTTTTACCTTAACATGTAAATAACCTAATATGAGTATATAAGAAGAAAAAGTTAAGTAATTTGTGATAATTTTGTATTTTACCTCTTTGTATCTTTACTTCGGTGGATAGTGATTGATGATGCTGAGTGTATGACATTACATGCCTCTAAGACTTGAGAGCCTATGCGACGAGGTGGCTCAGGGCGATCTGCAACATACAGTGAGTGGATTCTTCTCTACCTTTGCTTCATTTTTATGCTTTTGCCTAATATTTTATGTATTTGTAGATATATTTAGGACCTTGAAAGAAAAATTTGTAAAGTGTCCCTTTTTTTCACAAAGTGTCCCCTTTTTTTTGCAAATCGGCCCACTTTTTTGTAAAGTGTCCCACTTTTTCGCAAAGTCTCCCACTTCAAAGTCTCCCACTTCACAGAAGGTCCCACTTTTTTTGCAAAGTGTCCCACTTTGTTACAAAGTGTTCCATTTTGTTTTAAAGTGTCCCACTTTATTGAAAAGTTTCCCAAATAAGGAATAAAGCGTCTAGGACTCTTAGAAAAGTATCCTCAAGCAAATTTAGCACACTTTTCGATTGTTGATGTATAGATTTGAGATTTTTAGGATTCTTATGGATGATATTTTTTTTTTTTATTATATTCCTCCTTGATCATGACAACGTCTAGGTGGTAGACTATTCTATCACCTATAGAAGTTCATCTCAACACTTTCATAGGAGGATACAAAGATATTACAACAAACTAGTATATACTAGGTGTATCTCATGCCACCCATGAGATACCATGATGGAATGCTTATGGAATTAGCTAAGGGATAGGATGCAAATACCTGCACCTTTCACCTTCCCACTAGGGAGATGGCCATTACTCTAGAGTATGTGCATCAAATTCTTCAAATCCCTATCTAAGGCGAGACTGTAAATTTCATAGAGGATCGATCTTAGTACCAAGAGATGTGAGTAGATATCTAGTATTATCTTGTGGGTTTGATTCAAGAGAGGATTGTGGGGCCACACATTGAGCTAATGTGGATTCTTTATGCATTTACACCACTCCTTAGGTTGATTATAACTTTTACTACCACACTAGTACTAGTCCTAGAGGTCCAAGGAGCACATCTATATGGAGGACTAGTACACATGATGAGGGAGATGGAGTAGAATAGGACCATCTATACTTAGGGTCACTGTATGATAGCACATATGTACTATGAATTGGAACAATTCACCTATAAAGAGTTGGATAGTATGGTTCATTGT